>JAURVB010014087.1:0-109162 GCA_033002965.1 Piper betle | reverse complement strand
CTCTCAAAAGAAATAAAATATAGTGCAACAAGAGAGGTGAGTGAAAGGTGTTGATACATTTAGATTTTTAAACATAGAAGATAAGCCACAAAAAAGGCTTTTGCTGAAAATGACTTCAAGCTAGAAAATTACCTCTGAATTAGAGCATCGGACATCCTGACTTGCTCCATCAACAAGTTCAAGAGGCCATTTTCTGTAGTTTTTGAAGAGTCAGAAGTGCTTTCCAAGTGCAGTTGTTTCATGTCGGAAGTGTTTGCAGAGTCAACTGAGAATATGGCAAGCAGGAAAAGGGGCTGCAACATTGTCATAATTTGATGTTATATCATCAAAATATAATTATTAACAAATCAAACATTTTCAAAATGCTGTTTCAAAAAAGAGATAAAACCTGATAGATGGCCGCTGACGTTAACATCTGGAACACTGCAATAAGACGATCTTCATTGGATATTGTATCTTCACATAAAATTTTATGAATGGATTGCCTCAGCTCTGCTATCTGAAAATTTGATACAGAAGTAAAGCTAAATAAGATTAACGCAGAACAAATAGAGAAGCCCTCCATGTTAATTTATTAGAAGTAAAAAACATATGTCAGAAGCTCTTTTCCTTAGCCATGAAATCCTTTCACTCTGCCCTAAGGCAATCATTTTCCAAGAACATGAACAATCTTCATGACAAAAGACAAACAAAACATTCTTTAGTACCTGTGCTTCATCTGTAATCAGGAAAATGTTCTCTGAAATACTGCATAACATCGAAAGCACTCTCACAGCACCCATTTGTATATCCTACATTTGAGGTCCACAAAAAAAAGATTCATAAGGATATTAAATGTACATGGAAAATGTTAAACACCAGAAAATACTATTACAAAAAGTCCGTGTTAAATAAATGTACAACAGATAGTTAAGGTAAGAACAATGAACCAAGCCAAACCAACATGCACATTTCCCCTTATTTTATGAATAAAAAAATCATGTATGCAGTTAATAATTCCCACTTATTCCTGCAAGAGAACATAGTAGACAGAGTAGAACATACAGGATTACGAACAAAAGAAATCAATGACATGACAGCCTTCAGAATAGGCATGGGTTTAGTTGTAGCCGAAACAAGTGCTTGGTGAAAGGCTGACAGATCTGTTGTGTAATCCTGTGAGAATAAAAGAGAGTTTGACACGATTAGCTATCATAATAAACAAACGATATAAACATATTGTCCACATTGCATCAATTTGATAAGGGAACATATTAAATCAAGAATCATATACTTCTGAAAAATTATCCAACAGCACAAACATGCTATAAACACATTGTCCACGTTCATCACTTCAAAAAAGGAACATATTAAATCAAGAATCATATCACTTCTGAACTTATCCAACAGCACAATCATGCTAAAGCCCAAGACAAACACATACCGTTGTTTATCATCTTTAGTTATTGGCATCAGGGTTGTCCCATTCTATCACATTTCAACAACCAGTTTTCAGATAAGAATGCCTCATTAGCTAAGGATTAAAGTAAAACTTGAAACACACAGACAAAAAAACATTGGTCAGACTTGGTGTTTCAAGGATACATTGGTTTGGATCAGAAGGTGAGAAAAGTACTTGCCTACAAGTCATAATACTAAACTGGAATTAAGAAACCCATTTTTTACGCCCTCAGTTCATCAACAATTAGTCTATTGACATCAAACAGCTAACAAAATAGAATGCATCTAACTACTCATCACCCATTAAAAATGAGAAAAAATGATGTGCAATCTAGGTGATCTTCTTGCTAAAAGCACACTGAGCTGTAATTCTTTTTTATTCTTCACAAGATCTCAGCAAGTGTTGGGCAAGATCACATTCCAAGTAGGGTGACAAAATGATTCCACAACCCAAAAGAGAACATTTTGGGAAGGCTTGTAGAAAACCAATGTTAAATAAAAACTAACATTGAACAAACTCGACCATGTAAAACATGGCAAGGAGCAGTATAGTGCAGAAAGGTAATATGGCCAGCTAGATAATTTCATAGAATTTCTGATTTTAAAAAGGAAAATTTCGATCGTTAATTGAAAAAGGACATACACTCATTAATGATCTCATCCACACCTTCATGATATGTAAAAGTTCCACCATTTACATCTAATAAAAGTAAATATGTTAATAAAAATGCCAAAAAGTACAATCAAGAGCCAGACAGCCATCATGATACTGATCAAATTCATGTTTATAATACCCACCTTTGAAAGCATAGAATAGATAATATCTAGCACAGAAATAATTGCGAGCTGCACTCCTTCAATCTCCTTCCAGTCAAATTGACGGCTAACATAAAACTCCTGTGAAAATTATCCCAGTAACAAGTGCCGTCACAAAGATGCAATAATGAGAAAGAAGCCACAAATGCCCACCAATACTGAGAGAGAGTTGTTCTACAGACTAACCTCTAACGAAGGAGCAGTTACACACATCATCCTAAACAGTGTGTCATGAATTGAGGAATCAAAGAGCAAAATATCGTGAACAAATAAGCCCAGTCTTTTTGAGTCTTGAATCACATCAATGCATGTCTTCATTAATTCCAGTACCTAAGCCAAAGCATTAAGTTATTTACTTTCTGATTTAACAAAACAATTATTACAACATAAAATAACAAATTTTCTGCCCATGAACTGGAACAATGGATGATCAATTTCTAGGGAATGGAGACAACAAAATTAATTGTAGAATCTGAGAAGATTTCCTGAACTCGAGATAAGGTATTGCTTAGCTGTGTTTTTATCATGGTAACTTAAAGTCCTAATATTGCTAAAAAGCAATTTTATACTGTTGCACCAGTTCAGCAATGCCTTCAACAACAATTGGAAAAACCAATATGACACAAGGTTTTGTGACTTTAAGCCATTCCAATAGCCAGGATATGTAAGGCAAGATCATACAAGTACCATTATATGCCCAAAGAGACATGAAAAAAGACTCTTTTAAGTCCTAGAGGGTACGATCACCAATGCAAATTCCACATATGACGGTTTTATGCATGAACTCATCTCACATGGCATGATCCGCTAAACATAGTAATATTTGACCAGTAGGTTAATGCTCCCATTCTTCAAGAGATGGATATACAAACACCAACAAAAATTTATGTCATGCCACTAAATAAGTGTCATTGCACAAATAGTTGCACTTAAACAAAAACATGGACGAACTAGTAATAAATCAACCTTCAGAATGCCAATGCCATTTAGCAAAGGATGAAAGGAAAATGAAATTTTGTTAGAGATTAGATTTACAGGTATAACGTAAGTTCTTATGAGCTCAAGAGTAGCCACAAGTGATAAACTAGGACGTGATAAAATGACAAAAATCTATTTCTTTCTGTAACTACCATTAGGCAGAAAGCCATTCGCTGCTTTGGGACTTGCCGCATGGGCAAAGCAAAAACAAAAGACTAAAACAAGAACAAGGCCACTAAAAGCACATGCACAGCTTTTAAGCATTGATGATATGTTAACCTCCAACTTTTGCCATCAAATTCGTAACTTAGCAACACTAAGGCAGGATCATAATAAGGGATCAAAAATAGAAATTTTAAGGGCTACCTTCAAAAAAATTGAAATCCACAAGAATGCAAAAGGTTAACATAAGCCCCAGATGCATAACAACAAAGAAATATAACGCCACAAACATACCTTGAGTGTCACTTTCCAACGAGCATGTGGCACTTTAAATTTCCAGTGTTCATGATCAATTAACACATATTGCAAAGAGAACACAACAAGAGAATGTACCATATCATCCTCCACTCCAGCTTCTATGAGCTTTCGAATAAAACTAAGCACTGTGAAAGAAAGTATTTGCATGGGTCACAATAAGGGCATTTCCACAGAACATATTCATGAAAAAAATATAGTGGAAAAACAGCATCTTCCGTTCTATTCAAAATAGTAACAAGCATGAAGCATGCAATAAACTTCAACTTCATGTGAAGCTCTACATAACATTTTCATCCCCCTCCAGACTTCCACTGATCTATGATTTCAATCATGCACTTTCTATGCAGTGTGATGAAATAAATATTTAGTAGTTCTCTTTCCTAACAGTTTAAGCTAATGTGACAATTGGTTAGACCATCTAAAATTTACATAGTATCAGAACTAGAAGAATATTAATTTGCCTCATATTGTGCCCAAAGGATTATTTGCCCATGTTTGTCCACACGCTAAGCCTTAAAAATTTGTTTGCATGGGAAGGGGAGTGTTAAGTAAATATTATGTGGTTCCCTTTCTTAATAGCTTGAGCTTTTAGGACAAGTAGTTAGACCATCTAAAATTTACACGGTGCATGTCATGTTTGATGGTCTTCGATTAGGAATTAGTCTTTTACAAAATCTTCTTATTTTAACAATTCTACACTACGAGTTCTATTTCAGTTCGAAACTTTTTTATTGTATTTTGCTGAATTAATTTTAGTGCTCTTAAGAAATTGCTCAAATTGGTCTTTACACTTTATTAGCTTTTGCTTAAAAATATTGGCTTTTCAATACAATGTATAGAAAATATGAAAATTGTAAATAACTGGGTAACATAGCCTCATGTTCTACTTTGTCTTACATCAACAGTCTTGTTTCCAACTTTAACTGTGACAAACAAGATACTACACACATTTCAATCAGATGGATCAGAATATGCTCGTACAAGTCAAAGCTGGATTTTTTAAATATTATAAAGAGAATAAAGGCTACCGGATATGGTTAATGAGCAGCAGTCTTCAGACTGCTCACAATCAATCATAAGAAATTTTGCAAGTCTTCCAGGAGGCATCCAGACCCCACTGCAGGAAGAAAAGATAAAAACAAATATTACTCATCATGATCAATTTTTTCAGCAAAAGAAAAGAACAGATCACAAAATTATATACCACAAGACTCCATGTACCACCAATGACAATACTCAATGTCAAGGATTATATCAACTTACCTAATAAAATCATCATTATCAACAACTTATGCCAGCTAGGCTGTGATAATGGTGACATAAATTTTAACCACAAATTGAATCTTATGACAGTCAAGACAAAAAAGAAAATCTCAAAAACTCAGCCCAACCTATTACATCTACAAAAATAAAAATTTAACTAGAACTCTACAAGGCATGATTATATTATGCTTGAAATTAAATGTACAACTAAGAAAACCAATTTATATAAACATGAAATTTAAACAACAAAACTTGAATTGTAGATAAGGGCACACCTCGAGGTAATACTGGCACCTAAATCCAGGATATTAGTTCTCTGGACTACTTCAGCAATGTAAAGAGGTGAACTGCAATAGCAGTAGATACAATCAGATATTTCTATCCCAAAAACAATTAAACAATCATGAAGCAACAGCATGAGAAATAAAGATAAACAAAACCCAGTGAACCACAGAAATCTGCTATGAAGACTGCAATAAAGCCGATTAAATCAACGCAAAATAACTAACCACTGAAGCAATTCTGACAATATACTGATACAGGTAGACATCAATCCCACATTGGAATCACCAACAGCTACATTGCTAAACACAATGCAAACAATACTTGCAAAGTCAAAGCTGCAAAGAAAAGAAGAAGTAAACATGTCATAATATTACCCAAAATATCTTGTCAGAAAATAAAATACACGCTCCCATGTACACAGTACACACCAGGGAATATTCTGCATAAGTCTAGCAATGGACATAGCATCCACTGAATTATTGACATTCAGCAAAGCAAAAGCAAAATGCCTGCACAATGCATCCTTTGAAAATCAGATGAATTAAACAGATTCCTATTCTCATGGAATTGAGTAGAAACCCAATCTGGCTAATTTGCACAATCATCCCAGATATATACAAATTAACTGCAAAGAAGATGCTAGCCTCACATTCTGTTTCATGCAAGTACTCTATATCCACATTATGTGTACATCTTTCCATTTTCTTTACCAGGTAAAGTTTCAATTAAAACTCACCAAAGGAAACAGCCAGTCTTTCCCATATTTTTTTATTACTAATAAAAAAGGAAGCAGTATCTACAAGTATCAATCAGAGCACAACAGAACTTACACCTGTTGCTGACAAAAACCCACCTTTTTCTCAGAAATTTTAAATAAAATAAAATAAACACCTTCTCAGAAAGTCTGATTCACAATATTCATAGATTCAGGCGATAATAATAAAAGACTAACTTGAGGTAAGAACCCACCATAACTCCTATTTTGATCCCTATAATACTACAAATGCAGCAAAGACGAACAGTAGCATAATCCTCATATGTAAAAAAACAGAAATTACCATGTTCATTGACATTAGTCGATGTAGAAGGTCAAGGATTACAGATACTTCTTCATAGTGACTCCGATGAAGATCCCAGACTAAAGTCAGGAGAAGGATGTAAATGCCTGATTGCTTGTGCTAAGAACATTTGATAAGAGAAAATCAGATAACATACTACCAACAACAATTGAATCCAACAAAAAAATGCGAGAAAAAAAACAATATATGCATCCAACAATACAAAGGCAGCCAGGTGTACAAAGACTCCTGCACGTGGGCCAGGGGAAGGGTCAATCCACAAAAGGTCTGTTGCACACAGCCTTACCCTGAATTTTGCAAAACAACAACCCTTACCAGTTATGCCATGGTTCTCCTCAAGTATTTGCTTACAACAAAGGAGGGGGAGGGGGGGGATCAAATTAAATCAAAACTCCAGTGCAAACAAAGATAACAAATCAAAAATAAACAAGGGCACTTGAGCAGTTACATCCGAAAGACTGAAAGAAAAAGACTCCAGTGCAAATTGTTTCAAAGCTAGTCATTCTCCTCCTATAGACCGAATTTAATAGTTTTCGCATCAGAAATAAAGATGGAACGACCGATTAAGTACAAGAAAGAAAGCAAAGGAGTACTTGTACGGTTGTACCATTGCTTTAACTGGCAAGTGGAAACATTTATATACAAGTTTAAAGAAGCTTCAAACAATGACTAAAACATGGCTGACAGCAAGAAACACACTATAAATACTACTATGTGGTGGTATTGACATTATGGGAAAAGGTGTAGAGAGGCAAAAATACAGTGAGGATTTAAAGTCT
Source organism: Piper betle (assembly GCA_033002965.1). Lineage (NCBI taxonomy): Eukaryota > Viridiplantae > Streptophyta > Magnoliopsida > Piperales > Piperaceae > Piper > Piper betle. Next base: position 102,042 of record JAURVB010014087.1, on the reverse strand, counting down.
CAGGTTTAATGGAAAACAAAGATATTGAGAAAAAAGATTCGTCAAAATTCAACCAAAGGATTGTCTGTCAAACACTGAGTGTCTCAGACCAAACAAGAAACTGGGTAATGCAGATAATACCACCACATTCAGTTGACATTGGTGACTTTATCCTTCCCTGGTGCCAACTCAAATGGAACCCTCTTGATACCGACTCCAAGACAATTTCAACCTGCCCACCACCTTCTTCCTCTCACCACATTTCCAATCACCGAGTTCAAAAACACAATGACAGCTAATAAACCTGGTCCAAAAAACTAACCAGACTGAACCATGTTGTAAATGATTGTGCAGATACTATACATCTTTTTTCGCACAATATAAGTAAATTACTTTGCATCACATGTAATCAGGCATGACACTCAGCATTCACAAAAAAGAACTACAAAATCCTCAAAACATTTCCCTGGAGCTACTCATTCCACCAATTGCCCCCTTCCAATGTTGTTGCCCTTGTATGAACACAATGACTGTTCAAATGTAAAAAAACAAAACCTTGACATGATTTCATTATGAATATGACAATATCTAATGACAGTTTTTCATCAAATCAAGAAGCCATAAAAAACACGCTTCACCATTTTCTAATACATATCTAAACAAAGGTAAAACATGGTATCAACAAAAAGATGATCAACTCTTTACCACAAAACCAGCTTTTAAAGAGCTAAAGTTACAAAATAAATGTCATTTACCTGCCACCGAACAAGGACTGTATTCCCATCCATAATTTTTAAGACCTGGCCACGAGTTTGACTAGGAATTATATATACATCAAAACCAGGAAATGCATATGGGCGAGAAGTTTCAATGATCTTTGGACAGTCCTCTGCAGAAGACAAGCCAGGAATCTTGAACAAGGATGTCAAGCCACACATCCTATCCAAAAAGTTGTACCTGTTGAATTGAAAAAGAAAACGTCACATAGAAAACAGATAATCATGTAGCAAAGTAGTCCATGGGAAACAAATTAGAGGCACACAGCATAAAAAAGGTGGGATCACCAAACACTTAGTGCAGTACCAGTCAGGAACCACATTATGAAGTAAAAAGCACAAATATTTGAACAAGTTAACATATATATTGTAATGATTCCACGTCCAATATAAACCAACAACATCTTGGGCTTATAAGTGAGAGTGGACAAGGGCATTGATAAAGTCGGTCCATGAGCTTCTATCCAAAATGACTAGTCACTTTGGAAGGTGGAGGAAACCACATATATACAAGTGGCCACCCATCTCATATAGAGATGTTGGGATTATTCTAACACACCCCTATATGTGCAAGTCCGTTGGGCTTTGCATGTGGACTCACGTTCGCGCCTCTTTTGGGTTTGCCTCTTTTTGGGCAATTTATAAACATGGTCGAAATCCTCCATCCGCGCCTGTTTTGGGCCCCAAGACAGGTATGGCAAATGTGCTTAGAGAATGTGCCCATAATTAGTGGGTTGGCTCTAATACTATGTAGAAATTATTAAGGCAGGAGAAAAAGGACTAGGAGGAAATAGGTGTACTCCTCACCTCAATAAATCTACCCCATCACCTAATGCCTTTATTTATAAAAAGTTCCACCTAGTACCCAAAGGTTGTCAAGGGTATGGACCCTAAATTAGGAATACATGTCATTACAAATGACAAAATTTTTGATGGTCAGTTGCCCTTCCTAACGCCAACCCTCCTCCTTTATCCGGGCTTAGGACAGGCAATGCACAAGCATTGGCGGAGTTAAGCATATAACACCCATATCTCTAAATAATCCTAACTTCCTAACTAACATGGAAACAACCAAATATACACAAAACTGATCTCATATTGAAACTAACTCATATATGTCAATGACTCAACAGGCACCATCAACGCTGGTTAGCCACCATGAATGATCCTTGCAGATCAAGTTGAGTTTGTGCTTCATTAAATACAAATCATATAAACAATCAGAGAACCACACTAATAAGAATGTTCTGAGGCTAAGATTCCCTTTGCGGTGGTAGACTATAATATTCTCATATCTAGTATCAAGCAGGGAGGTCTTGGGCTTCATGAGGGGTAGAGCATTCTATGTAGTAGTGAATTTAGTAAATCTTCAACACTGATCACTCCTTTCGAAGGGATGATCTATGACCATCATTTCATGCTTCGGTTCCTATCTACATATACAACATTCCCATACAGATGTAGTCACATAGATTGACGTTGCAATTCAAGTTAGCAAATATCTTGGATGACGTAAATGAGAAGTAAATCATTTTTCATGATTGAAACCACTAGGAACAGTATGTACATGTGCATTGTGAGACCTACACGCTTGGCTTGCGTTTATTTATTTATTTGAATACTAGCCAGCTTTGTTTAATTTGTACATGAATAAGCACAACGCCCAAGAAAGACATCAGATCTTCCATTGTTTCTATACATTAAACAAGTACATTTACCGCATGCCAGTATTCGTTAGATGTTTTGCAAACTCGAATTGAGGAAATGCCATCCTACATTACTTGTCCGAGGATATGTAACTAACTTTTTAATTAATTCGAATGACAAACCATACCATGACAAACCAATCACATCTTTCCTCATTTTTCATTGAGTAAAAAGTTTAAACCAGGCAACAAAATGCATTGATAATGAATAAAAAAATAAAAAATAACAAATAAAATACACATTAAGCAATTAGATGAACGAACAAATAGAGATAATAAACTAACTTACACACATTCTGCAGCCCAAGCACCTTCACAAAGTGCTGACAAGAAGCATACAAGTTCCACAGACCGAAATGGAAATTCACTCTCCAAGGAAGAAAGAAAGCATCTAATAGGACTGTCTACAAAGCTCTCCTTGTCCCAAAATTGCATACAAAGCGACTCCTGCACCATATGTTGCACTAATTTTTACTGAGTCTTTGCACCAAAAGAAAAATGTACAGAGAACTCTGCACTCTACTAAGGTGCTAGAGGTCCCTAATCAGCTGATGGGGAGAGATGTGAGAAAATTAAAAATAAAATAAACAATCAGAACGCGCTGAAACACAACTCTTATTTGACATATCCTGATGATAATGATGATGTTTAATGACAATGACAACAACAGCTCTGATTTGATGAGTGTTTCATGCATACTACAAATTATGGGTGAATATGAACTGAATAAAAAAACAAGCGTCTAAATTTTGAGTTAAGTTGAAATTATAACTCATTCATTTTCAATAAACAAAAAAATCATTGGCCAAAACTGTTGCCAGCCTAAAAACAAGTTTAGACTGCAAATTTCATTTCACCCAAAAAAATGTGAACATAAAATGACATTTTTGTAAAGCCTTGGTACAGATGATTTGTACAAGCCATGGTGACAAGATAACATAGATGAAGGAAAGGGCACAAAAAGAGACTATTAGATAATAGTCCAACCTCTCCACGATAAATTTTGCAAAGCACATCCAGCAACTGATGAGAAGTGTTGCTTTCATGCTGCAGTAAAAAGATTACATCAGCATCAAAATGACATATTAGTCTCCAGTCTTAATAATTAAAGAACATGACTACCTGATTGCTGATTTCGTACGAGGCAATGAATGCAGCTAGTAGTGTTTTCATCACACTCTTGTAGCCCACGTGAGAACACTGAATTAGCATCAAACAATATCAGATTGGGTGCTAACATAGTAACTTCAAAGTTCAAATTGCTCCATAAATTATTCTTTGGGTGCATCAACAATTTAAAAACATTGAACACAAATCAGATGTTTTATCAATGAGAGAAGTGAATAATACATGTGCAAATCTTAATAAACACCAAGCAATAAAACTATTAGGTATAAAAAGCAGCGAGCTGTCAGAGTCACTATCAATCATTCCTTCGATAATAAGCAAGGTAGATGAATAAATCATCAACTACATTCTCATTAACATATATTCCTTCTTCTTCTTCCACTTTATCCCGAAATGGGCCCAGGACAAAAGGTTCCCAAAATAATAGATTCCCACATTTGAACAAATTCTAACCAAGAAGAACTTCTAAAGGAATAAGGTCCTAACATTACCAAAGTTCCTCATTTATTCCGGCCCATATTGGGCAGCATTTAAATTTCTAATCTAATTTAATCTTGAGTCATGAAGAAAACGAAAATGAAGGATAAATTCTTCAAACTATATAATCTGCATACACTCCCTAAAACTGAGAACCCTGTCAATTGACTCCTTATAGTTAAAATCTTGGTGAAGAGCTCCCAAAATACTACTATGCACTTCACACCAACAACTGACATCAAATATGGGATAGATAGTATAAAGGCATTGACGGTATTATGACTTACAACTGAATCTCCCAGCACATTTCTGTCTAGAATTTCCCATAAATATGTAAGTGGTGAAACCACAAAAGCTTGACGTACATAAGCTACATGGTCAATCTCCTGAAAGCCAACATTTAATTGTAAGAGTAATTTATGAAGGTCAAATCAATATTAAAAACACAAATTTAGATATTTATGCACCGCAAGAATGTTGTTGTCATGCTTATCTGGAAGTGATGAAAGCAGGCAGTGGAATACTCCCCAAGCAAGAAATAACACTCCAACTTCAGGTGCTGAAATATTGAAACTTGCAAGATTAGCATCAATCTCTTGAATATCCACAACAGAGAACACGTATTCGTCCTGCCTGAGAAGCAATGTGGTTGGGATAAAACAGACGAAATTAATTGAGAATGTAAAAACAAACAGTGTAAATAAAGAATGACCGCAATAAAAAATTTAAAATGAGGACCTGAAGGGCAACCCATCATGAACTAGATGAAGAATATTGTCAATATTCAATGTTTCAATAAGAATAAGAAGCAACTGGGTTTTGGCCTGATACAATAAATTTTCAGCTTCCCCAGATACTGACAGCTTTCCAATTCTTAAAGAGTTCAATAAAATCCCCTGAAATAAAACAAAGTGAAAAGTCATCATTAATAAACGACAGCAACAGATAAAGATGGACTTAAAACTAGATTCAGAATTTTACTTTGAAAATGGAGCACAAGCTTTTCCATTGCTCATATGTGCATGTAGAAATGGTATCATAATATGCAAGGAACAGGATGTCCAAGACCAAATTCGTTTCAATCAAGGACTCCTCCACTGACAATGTGGTGAAATCTGCATCCTGTGAATGAGCAATAAATACCATAAAAAATAGAAACCCATAATAAATTACAAAATGCATGAGCAAAATGCTTGGGTGTTGAAGACTTTGGCTGGCTGAAATAACTTGGCGCAATATTTGGCAATGGTAGTCCCTGGTGTATGGAGGATGGCAGCTAGATGGGCAAAGGAGTGGGTGGTGCAATTCCCTTGGTCAAACCTCTTTTTCAATTGGGATATAAAGAGGCTTGGACTTCACCCATTTTGGGTTCCAAAACTTCTTAAGGCACGTCAAGCAAGAAATTCAATCACTAGAGTACCATGCACAAGCTGCCACTGCAACTCGAAAAGTTGAAAGCTACAGCAACAGGAAAGAGAAGAATTTAATTTGATTGGAGGTGTAGTCATTGGAATTGGGTTGTTACAAACAGAAGAACAACAGACACCAAGTGAAAAAGAACAAAGAAAAGCAAGAGTATAATGCTTCTCATGGAATCGAAAAAGAAATGTAAAAAAATATTCAAGGATTTTATGGAGTGAAAGACGATTCAAATTAAAATTTCATATACTAGTGAGTAGTGACAAAATAAAAACCTATATTCAGTTTTCAGCTATCATATTCCATTAGTGTGAAATCAAAAAACAAGCAACCATTATTACAGCCACCCATTGTAAATGAGAAGGAAAGAAGTCAACATCAAGAACATACTGCATATCCAAAATGATTGCAGGAAAAAAGGTCCTCCATGATACAAAGCAACACTTTCCCTAGTCCATCAGAAAACAACTTCTTCGCCACCTTTGAGATCTTAGCACTTGAATCAAAGCCATCTGCAACTTGTAGTGGAACAATAAAAATTTAAATTACTAATTACCAAACTAAACACTGAACCTGAAGTACATATCAACTTTATATTTTTAGCCATAGTCATTATTTCACCAAACAGAAAACTACAGTATGAAATTGTAAAAAAATAATGAATAAAGAAAGGGTTACGCTCCTTCAAAAACAACATATTAAGTTCAAAAAGATGGAGAAAAGGAAATTTGCATGATGGACACTGACAAATACAAATAGTAAACATTTTGGTGTTTTTTATAACACTTACTACAAACAAACTGATAAGCATACATTTTTTGCTCTAGAGAAGTAAGTAAACATAAATTGCCCACATTAAAACTCACCAAGTACTCTAAGAACAGTCCAAAACAAAATTGCAAGAAGAAATATGCTAACAGCATAAGTTGCAAATTGCAATATCCCATAAATATAAAGAATAAACCCAAATTGTCACTTACAAGAATGAACAATGATCTGTCTGATGCACTTCAGCAAGCATTGCCGCTCAAGGTAATAGTGAAGCAGAACCTTTCAACAAAAAAGAGAAGCAGAATTCAAGGTCAGCTATTACCTATAAAAAACACCTAAAATTGCAATATTAAATTGATCATACTGGTTCCATAAATAACTTTGCAAAAAGAAAAAATTTTGGCAGCATTGTCATGCCAAAACAGGTAGATCATTGATCTCATTGCTGAAAGAAACAAAGCCTTTTTCCTAACACTGCTCTAATCGAATTTCTCAAAGACTGACACAATATATAGTCAAGTAACTGCCATGGTTGCAAGCAATGAGAGTCAATGTTTTAGAAATAGAAGTTCTAGAAGGGTAGCGGCTATCTATTGGTGAACATTTTCATTTTTACCATTGTAATTCACATTTATTCCCTGCTTTCAGAGGTCTCTACTATGTGATTTGTGTATTTAACATAAGCAAATGATTCAGCATGTCAGCTAAAAGCACAAAGCGGAGGAGCCTGTCAGGATGCCACGAGGCCTTGTATCCCAGTGGACGAGAACCTGTTGCTTAGGAGTCACCCACTTGACCAAACTCGAACATTTAATGTAATTATTGAGCTAAACAAAGATTATCCTCCACTGATGAGCAGAGACCAACTTACTCGATGTCGAAGGTTCTCAACTTTAAACTCGAGAGGCATATTGTTCCGCTCCACATACCTGCTCACAACAATGTAGGACTGTACTTCATCCAGCAGCTGACACATTGGAGAAAATAAAATTTTAATTTGCAATAAAAACAATCATTCTTGTAAATAAAGGGAAAAAAAGTGAGCTACACCTCGTATAGCTTATATGAGCTGCACCTCGATTTGAACCTTTTTAGTGGGTCCCACATAATGAGGTTTATATGCATGAAAAGTAAAATACAAAAATGTACTAGTTTAAAGATGTTTTAAAATTAATTTTTATTACAATTACTTTGATAATTAAAGATGAAAGGGATAAAAGGATTAGATTGATTTGAAAATCTACAAATATCCTAATTACTTATTTTTATATTTATCTATGTGAATTTTGAGTAGTGGGCCCACTAAATTGCTCCAAATAAAGGTTGTAGCTCATGTAATATATATGAGCTGTAGCTCATGTATATAAGGCTCTGAATATAATTAGCCAATAACAGAAGCAAGCAAGCATGCAACTGGAACATCATGACAATGTATTTAAACATACTCCATAGTGCATACAGCTTCTAAACATGCAGGTTATAACATTTTTCACGTTTTTCGTGCCTTCTACTACTGAGTGACTCCTATCACTAAGCATGCAGGTTATAACGTTTTTGTACCTTGCACTCCCATAGCTTCTACAAAATTGCTTCAAAATATGTAGGTTATAGACCTTTTTAGCTTTTTAGCTTTGTAGACTTGTTCTACAAATTCCACACTAAGCACGAAGGCTACAAAGCGCAAAACATCTATAACCAATATTTGATGAAGAATTTGAACATAATTCTCTATAACCTATGTTCCCATACAACATAAGCTGGCAATCAAGAACCAAAATCGAATTATCTTGGCTCACCGAAATGCGGCTGAGCTCCAGCGCCAATTCCTTCAACTCCGGCCGCACCTCGATCCGCCTCGCCCCCAAACCGACAACTCCACCCTCCAAAGCCGACCTCGATGCCTGGTTAGGAGACTTGAACATAGTGACCGACTTCAAGAGCCACGCCTCGTGCCGATCGAGCATATCAACCTGAAAAAACCCAAACCACATCAACAAATGCCACAGATAAACAACGAAACAAGCACGAATGAGGGTTACCAGAGACGACGCCGGGGAAGAGGCGGAATCGTCTCGTTCGAGCTCCGCGAGGAGGGATTCGAAGGGCTCCCACCAGAGCGACTCGTCGACGGAGGTCGGAATCTTCTCGGCGAGGCGGCCGGCAGCTCCGGCCGGCGACGCGGCAGCGGCCATGGCGGCGGCGATTTCGGAGGAGGGTTTTGGGTTTTAGGGGGGGGGAGGAATGGCGGTGGAGGCGGGAAATAGCCCGGGCCATGATGGCATAAACGGGCATTTGGTCCTCATAATCGGGTATTGTGCGGGCCGTCCACAATCGGACTGTTCGGTTGGGAAACTAGCCTAATATGATTCTAAATTCTACAATCGAACCGAATTTTTGGCCAAACTCAAATATATTAAAAAAACGTCAAGAATAATTTTGAAAATGGTTTGTTAATTCCAAACCGACCTTAAATTTTAATGAATATATTGCTTGAAAAGATGATTTGACTCTGCTTTGGAAAAAAATAAAGATCATTTGGACTCAAATCTATTTGTCCTAATATCTTTTGAAAAATAAAATGAGTTGGTAAAAAAACTAATAAGATGATAAGTCGTGTATGTTTGATTTATTTGATTCAAAATTAATTTTATTTCATTCTAAAATCAAATATTATTACTATTTATAATGAGTAATCAGGAAACCAAATTGTCGAATAACTGATAACCGACTAAAATCAAACTCTACTCAAAACCGACAGAACCAAACAAAATAATTGAAATGAATGATAATTTATAAAAGTATAAAGCTATTTAATTATTTAATAAAAAATGAATCATTATTTTCATGAAAATAATCATTTAATAAGTAGTTCTAAATATATATCACATTAAATAAATAAAATTTATCATAAAACTATTGTAATTTTATGATATTAATATAAAATATATATTTGATAATATTTTAAAAATGGCTATTTTGGTTAATTCATCGGTTCCAAACCAAAATACTTATATGGCATTCAATTTACCTATTACCCAATTTAAAACCAAATTGAATTAGTTCAAAACCAAACCTAATTGAATTAGTTTAAAACCCGACCAATTTGATAATTCGGTTTAGTTTTAACCAAATTATACTCACCCAATTATAAAACATTTGAAGTCAAATTATTTGTCAATATATCTTCTCCCAGGGGGAGGGAGGGGTGGGCACGGACGTTCGAATGTCCGTGTCCGATCGACGTCCTAAGCATGTCCGATCAAATATAACCAATCAAATTTGACCGAATTAAAACAAACCAAATATGGATATTTTTTGTCCGACCAAGCGACCGACCGAATGTCCGATATTTTATATAAATAAAATAATGTCTTAAATATTTTTAATGCTAATATTATATTTTATAAAGATTACAAAACATACTATACAATAAACTTGTGGTTGCAAGTTACACATTTTTTCATTTTTATAAATTCAAAGACAATCTTATGTAATTGTTCTCCTAAAAACCATCACAAATTGTGGTTGCAAATTACTAACCCACCTTCTAAATCCTTCATGTTTTACAATTAAAAATGAATATTCATGTAAGATAATTGCTTCGGCCAACTCTAATCTACTCATTCTTTGATCAAATTTCCATACTTCTATTTTATTTTCTCCATCTTTTTTCACTCTCATCTTGAAAATTTATTAAGCAATATCACCACTTTTTTTGTCCACTTTATTTTGAAATTATAGTATTTTCCTTAAACATGCCTCTATAAATAAATGGTTCCATAACTTCCTGTTCCCTCAAAATTTTTTTCATAGTAATGACAAATAACAAATGTTCCATTCTTCTCATATTTTCTATTAAAATACGCTCATACATCGAATATTATTTTCCTCTTTTTTATAATGAACCATCCATAAATTCTCCTTCTTTAGCAATCGATTTTTTTTATCTTTTCCATCTCCACTTTGCTCCTTTACATTTAATAAAGAATTTGTATAATCCATCTCTAAAAAAAATATTAATTTGCATTTAGTACATATTCCGTCCAAGATGCAAGCTTCCTTCGCCAAATAATTGCACATTTTTTTATAATTCAAACACTACACAATTTCATCGGTATAATTTTTTTACATTATATCCTATTATAAATAATTATTAACCTTAGAAATATTTTCAAAATATAAAATAATTAACATGGCGTTATTAAAATAATCAAGTATTAATTGTGTTGATTGAAACAGTGGTGAAAGCTTATATCTACGGCGGCAAAGAGCGACGGTCCGGCGGTCTGGCGGTCCGACGAAGGCAGGCAACAACAGAGGCAGGGCAATAGAGGCAGGCGGCAGTGGCGGAGTCGAGGCGGAAAGGGAGGGTGGCAGAGGGCAGGGTAGGGCGGCGACAGGAGGAAGGAGAGGGTGGCGGAGGGCCGGGAGGGTGGTGGAGTTTGGAGGAGGGCGGGGAGGGCGGCGACGTAGGAAGGGGGAGGGCGGGAGGAGGGCAGCGGAGGTCGGGGGAGGACGCGCGAAGGGTAGCGACAGAAGGCCGCGAGGAGGGTGGGGGAGGGTGGGGGAGGGCGGTGGAGGTCGAGGGAGGGCGGCGGAGGGCAGGTGATGAGGGCCGCGGGAGGCAGAGGGTCGGGGGAGGGCGGCGAAAGAGGGCTGCCAAGGAGGGCGAGGGAGGCGGGCGGCGGCTGCGGATTATTGGTAAGTAGGGTTAGGGTTAGTAATTAGAATATAATTTCGGACCGTCTCAAGGACGTTGTCTAGGCCGACGGACAAGTTGGACATTAATTTGGTCGGACAAGTTTTGTCCGACAAAATTTCGGACAGACGCGGACAATAACTTGTCCGACGTCCGTTCGACCGATGCCCACCCCTGGGGAGGGATTAATAAGTCAAAAACAAATAAAATAAGTTGTGATATTCAAATTAAATTATAGGGAAAATTTCACATGAGACCCCTCAACCAATGCAAAACATCACTTAGCTACCTTCTCTTTCAAAAATCATCACTTAACACCCCTGTTATCTAACTCTATTAAATTATTTCTATCAATTGATGACATGTCAAATTGATGCGGCATTACTTGTCCACCTCAAAACCCTAAAGTTTTATTACATCCATCGTCCCTCCTAAGCCACCATCACCTCTTCTTCTCAAATCTTCATCGGCCAGCCACCGCGCTTCAATTGCCGCTCTCCTTCGTTGATGGGGCAATACCATCTACTTGATGCCCTTTCCCCACTCTGCTAGTATCTAATGTGACCTTCGACGATAAGGAGTGACCGGAGATGGAGGGGAAACAGTTGGAGGTCCCTCCAGAGAAGCACAACTGGGTAGAGCAATTTTATATCATTGATAGGGCTACCCCAACCATCACTATGACCGGGTCCTTATTGAAGAATCATCCCAATGTAGAAGATGGCAAAGGTGCAGACTTTGGTGGTGCAGATTTGGCACCGAGGCTTGGCAAAGGTGGTGTGCAAGGTAAATGTTTGTTGAAATGCCTCTACCATTTAAAGTGGAACTTTTTATAACATGACCTTATTGTTATTTTGAACTTTTGAAACTTCAATAATTTCGTTGAACTATTTAGAGTAGAGTGTAAATTAGATATAACTATAATAAGGAGAAATTGTCACTATGCGTTGGAAATATTTAGTGATGTGAACTTATTTTTTCATTACATATAGCAAGTATTTTTGATGACTTGATATTTGCCTACCCTATCTTTTATTCTTCTCCATATTTTTTTCATTTCCTCCCTATAGGTGAAGAGATTGAAATAGATAGTGATGATAAAAAGGTGCCAATGAAGATGATGGAGGCTTTGGTGACTGCGATGGCTCTTCATGACCCTAAAGTTTTATTACATCCATCGTCCCTCCCAAGTCACCACCACCTCTTTTTCTCAGATCTTCATCGGTCGGCCATTGCACTTCAATTGCCGGTCTCCTTCGAAGATGGGGCAATACCATCTACTGATGCCCTCTCCCCACTAAGCTATTATCTAATGTGTAGACAACAAGGATTGGAGATGATGGAGAGGAAATTGTGCATCAATAACTCCACATATAAATGTATGCTTGTAATATTATGAATGATTTCTTCTCAACATTGTCGATCACAATAATATTCGAAGAGCTTACATGAAGCCATAAATATATATACGATGGAGTGGCAAGTGCAAAAATATTCACCAAAATCAAAAAGGATCAACTACTTTTCCCAAGTAACTTTAAAAACGGTTAACAAAATAGTTTCAACTCCCAAACACTAGGGAGTGGTCCATACAGAAAATAGTCACTAAATTCAAATGACATTAAGTGTTATCAAACAACTTTAGAAAACCCAATCTGCCCAAGAAAACCCTAGCCAAAACCTATATTTTTCACAATTTGGTAGCTTAGCCTCCGCTTGTGGAACCCAAACCTCTTCCCCTTGAATCTCTCGATGCTCTTGCATGTGGTCATGGCGCATCATCTGAAATCAAAAAAAGAAGGAAAAATGTTAATATTGTAGTGGTAGTTGTGAAAAATAAATTTAATGTAGTGTAACCATTTCAACGCTTTTCATCTTTGCCTTTCCTCCTAGCCTTTCGAGAGCTCCCAGTTTGATTTCTTACTATGGGAGGGTGTACTATATTCCTCTCTACTTCTGGCCACTCAGATTCATCTACTATTAGATGAATTATATAATCATATGTTTTCTTATAACGTGCAACTGAAAATGTTTCATCACAAAACTCTTCCACATTTTTTATGTCAAATATTATGACAGTCATGGCATGCTTACATGGTAAACCTGAAAGCAACTATTCACAACATGAACATGTTATATCCTTCAATGAAACAACATATACTATGTCCAACTGTCTACACTCAAAATAGCCATCACCACTTGGAATTAAATTCACCATTTAGGCATCACCCATAATAAGTTTAAGCTTCTTTACAATATTTGGACAAATAATAGCTCTCTCACCAAAATTCTTATTTGCATATTCAATTGTCTTCATGCACATCCTACGAATTGTTTCAGCTAAGCTAATTATAGGCCTCTCCCGTGCTTGCAATATCATGTTGTTAAATGATTATAAGAAGTTGTTCACCGAAGCAACATTCTTTGCACGAGGGCTAAATGTACGTCATGGCCAAGATGACGAAAGAATACTCTCTTAAAAACCATAAGCAGTAGGTTATATCTTCTTTATAGTATCCATATGGAGATCGAATTCAGCTTGATTGCAACTTCGCGCAACTAACAAAAATGCACCCCTCAATGCTCTACTCGTTGCTTCATTCAAATGGGGAAATTTTGTTATTTGGTTGTTTTGTTGTAAATATTTTTCTGCCCCTAGATTTGATTTGGGTAGTCCAATTATAAGGACGATCTGGCCTCACCTCAGCCCTTCTTATATATATATATTATTGTGAAATTTATATATATATAAAATATAATATATATGCAATGAAATAATTGTTTTTAAAGGTGCAAAAATTTGAACAAGAAGAAAAAAAAGAGGGGAGGCTAAAGGAGTGAGATAAAATTAGAGGAGTTAAAATGGATAAAAATAAATTATTTTAAAATTTTAACTACTTAATAGAAAATAATTACATTAAAATAATTTATACTTAGTCTTTTTTTTTAAATTCTTGGGCAACGTATATTTATAGTACAATATATCCATAATCTCTTGTCAAGTTTTGTACAAACTAACCTCTCATATTTTTGATTTGTTATTCAATTCCAACATGTTTTATAGTATAAAAAAAATGGCAGAAAGGATATTCACAAACGAAAACTTTCATAGTACATAAGTTTCCTCACAAAGAGCAAAATAATAGAATTAATACCCATATTTATACATGATATTATTAGATTTGGGATATGCATACTAAGAGAGATAGGTGGTTGAGTAAAATTTATTAAATGCGCATACGGGGAATCGAATCCCAGTCAGTACCGTGGGAGGGTACTATGATACCACTACACCAGATGCGCTTCAGTGGCTGTCTCCTCCTGATATAATAATGTCAATTGATTCCACTGGGCAAATCTATTAACACAACATCGGGCTCATTCTTGGTACAATTTAGCTTGATACATCTTGACACCTCGAATGGGGAAATATAATTTTGACAAAACGTATCACCTACATTATCAAACTCAAAAATTTCAGCGTTTTGGATTTGACAACTTTGTCATAATCCTCTGCCTAACACCTCCAGGACTAGAAGCACTGGAACCTACTCTGTATGTCCTACGTTTTCTTTTCTTCACTCTCTTCCTTGAGCTGCGAATTGCCGCAAGACGTTGCTCTCGGATAACGGGATCAGCCCAACCTCGCCCCCAGTCGGAGAAGGTGGAATACTCTTTCCTCATTTGCATTGCCAGTAGCATATCAGCTTCAGGATAAGCATACAAGCTCTCATCTGAATTGGAAAGAAGGAGAGACCCACCTCCGTCAGTTCTGGGTATTTTATACTCACATGGATCTGCAAAACAGGATCAGAAACGAATATCAACAGTTAAAAAAAGTAGAAATGTGAGGGACTCAAAATACTTTCTCAAGCAACTTCTGGTGCCAACTAAAGGGTCTCGCTAATATGACGCCACCAGTCAATATAGGATCTACTAAAATTAGTTAAACAAGCTCCAACTGTTACATTTCATTCAAGGAATCACAATATCAAAGTCCTATGTCAAGCTCAACTGGATTTAAATCCATCATTTAATTACACTACCGAGTCATTGCCCTCTCTAATAAATCCCTTCTCTTCCAAAATGCGGGAAAGACCTCTCCACCATAGCTGATCAGTTGCAGCATATTCAGGGAACTGCATGTGAAATACAATAGAAGAAGTGGACACCATCATCGTCTTTGGCAAAACAAACGATTGAAACAACATTATAGAAATATAATGCATGGCATTTTAGAGACCATCTTCCTCTCTCTCTCCTCAAACTCACCTTGGCTCTTATTGTACTGACAACCATCTTCATATTCGGCTTTCTCAAAATAATACATCCAAAATCTGCTCCGCCAGACATCTGATTTAAAACCAAATGAAAATAAATCCTTACACCTCAAGAGAAAACAAGAATATGTCATCACATCACTAGCTAAATATAATATCACCATAATAGTCCACAGCTCATGGTATAGCTGATAATCAAGGTGAAACTCACATGATGGGAGGAAAGAGCATGCATAAATACGTCCGCATCAACCTTCAGGTTTTGCAACTTCGGGAGGCCACCAACACAAATATCACACCTGTTCAAATGTTTCAACTTAAAGTTTGTGGGTATAATATCACATTCACAGCCTAATTATGAACAAATGAACAAGAAAGAACCTCCAAAACCTGTAAAAGAAAATAATATTTCGTAACAAATCAGCCCCCCTACACAAACTGAGAGCTTGCTACTCAAGTACAACAACCACCTTGGTCAGTGCTTAAAAAAACTACCACCTTGGTCAGTTCTGAAAAAGTACTACCACCTTGGTGTGTGAAATAACCAATCTCAAATTTCCTTTTAATTACACCCTCAGTAGAACTAACGAAATTTTCATTAGAAGTCATAAATTAGGTATATCATCAGAAATTTTCTCCATTTATCCTATATGGGACTAAATTTGCTATTTTGTTTTCAGAAGAGCATTACCCCCATCAAATTTAAAGAAAATCATCAGAGATACAAAATCCATAATAGCTCACTGCTCGTGCTGAGATAAGCATTGATGGATGATGGTAGTGATGATGGGATAGACCGTTCTATTATTTAAGGTTATCATCACATAAATAATTGCACATGAAAAGTTTCAATTATAAAATAATTGCAGCCGTTAGTAAATGGTTGATCACAAAGATAAGCGTTTGCTGCATTCTACCATTAAGTTAAAAGTTACAACAAGTGTTATCTACTCCTAAAAACCAAGAACCACTAGTAAAAATTTTGTAGAAAGTTGCAAGACAAACTTAACCATACAAAAAACTTCTCGAAGTTACATAAAAATAAAATAATAAAGGGATTGGTAGAGCCATAATAAATTGCAGCAAATTCACTGCAAATAAACCAATACGAATCAAATAAGAATTGACTACAAGCAAAGTAAATTTAAAGTGAAGAAAACTATCTTAAACCTTACTATTGGCTGAGATACATGTACATAATTAACATAAATATAATACAATTTTAAAAAAGAAGGTAAGTTAAAAACATATTTTATTCTTTGGTATAAGTTTACCTAATATGGTTTTCAAGAAAAATCAAACCAAAAGATCATAAAAATATGACATACAGGAGACACTTTTCATTACTGAATGATTCACCAAAGTACTCCACCAGTGCTTTTGCTCGACAAGAAGAAGTAGACATCCCATATCTGCGACAAACACCTTGCATCAGTTTAAACACTGTAACAGGCTGTTTATTAACTCTAGGAAGGGCATGCTGCTGTACACCATAATTGGTTGTCTAAAGCTTAATGTGAAGGGTGTGAACAAAAGGTATCCTCCTACGAATTATTTTATGGACGAATAAACAACACATTATCATTTGATAAGGGTTGTTAGTTTCCACTAGAATGGTTCCCTTAGGCTTTTCTTCACAAACATTGATATATTCACTTCTTCTTATAGACTTATAACCGTACACAAAACAAACATGTACCTGTAGCAATCAGACAGCAATTTATATGCATGTTTAGTCTGTTCTTCGCTTCTTTGACTAGGCAAAAGAGTGGGTATCCTTGATAAATCAGCATATAGAGCTGTTTGACAAAACCCAGAAAGATATTAAGCACACTACGTGCTGAGAAAAGATGTTGCATCTTAAATTAGCTAATCTTTTGTTACTTTAAGGATAACAAAGGAAATAATTATCAGGTAGCCATATTTGATGTTCTTCATGTAGTGTCCCAATATTCATTTCTTGCATTAGCAAGCACGAATTTCAGCTCTTCATTTATATAAAAATGCAAGTTATGCAAGTGCATGCCAAATAATCCTTAAAAAGGAGATTGAACAGGATTAAAAGAATAGGATTTAAAACATGAAAGTAGAGTAAACTTTAACATGATTACTCTACCATCCATAACCGCTAAGAAAGAACATGCTCTTTTGACCCACAAAAAACAATGAGAAAAAACGTATTCACCCCCACAAGTGCATATTGCTTCTTTTGTGCGTCTGTGGGGAGGACTCGTCACAAGATAAAACAGGCAATGCTGTCAACTTATGCAGAAAGGAAGATGACCAGAAAAATGAAAAAGATTATTGGTTCGTGATTTTTATTGATTTGACCCCAAAATCCAAAATATAACTAACTACCTAAATCACGTTTAAATCATGGCCAATTTTTGAGAATCAAGAATAATTATGAGTAACCCATTCTGAAACCGAATGGTTACGAATAAGCTCAAATCATAGAACCGTTATGTATGCACTCAAGTTAACCACAACTAAATGTTGCGACAGATCCACAAATGATTATGAACAAGCTCTGTATCCTGCATGTTATGTTCTTTATTTTTCTTCCAATAAATTTTATACTTTCACTAAAGAAGGTCAATTGACTTGAGGTAATCAGAATATATGACAACCTAACATATAAACTTACTACAATCTGCAAAACTACCATCTCTTCCAGCCCGACCAGCCTCCTGATAATATGCTTCCAAACTCTACATTAAAACAAGAACAATACGAAAATCTCAAACCTTAGTTTGATCTAGTAACCTTTTAATTGCTTAAGACTTCCAAAGATACCAACAATATAGCACAAGAATACACATTATCATCTTTAAGTTACTTTGAGTTCCTATCAAAGAAACAAATCCAGCCAGGATCTCATGATATTAAAAAATGAAATAATACAGGGCAAGAACCTGAGGCCATCCATAATGGATAATTCTGCGAACATTCGATTTATCGATGCCCATTCCAAATGCAACAGTTGCCACAACAACCTGAGCAAAGATCAGAGACCAGACTTATGTGTAAGCAATGTACGCAAGAAGAGGTCTATTAAGACTATCTTGCAGTATGTCAACAAGCTTTTTGGCCAAAATTTTAACTTAAACCCAAGTTGCACAATGCACATACTGATGTTTTGAATTTATTGTTTTAAATTTCCAAATAGAGTTTTTCCCAATTTTTGTGACAAATATACAATAATGAGTTATTCACTGAGAAGTCAAATGATTTTACTGTAAGACAGGTGCCATATGTATACCTAGATCACATGCATCAAACTTGACATGTGGACAAACATATGAAAGCTTGATACTTGTTCAAAGTTCTCCAGTTCAAGCTAATAAGAAGAAGAAATTACAACAGAAAATTTAGCTTTTATTAACTCATATTAGAGATGGTTGTCACTGACCAATAAGATACAAGGCCCATAATTAGACGAACATCATCATTGGCAACATTACCACCCTAAATGATGTATGCATATTTAGTAAAGAAAGAGTAATTTAGTAAACGTGGACCCTAATTATTAAGTTTGTGGTGCAATTAGTCTTGAATAATGCTACAATTATTATCCAAAATCTGATACATAACTGGATAAATTTATCCGACATTGCAAAGAACTGTCATTTCCCACTCTGACGTTAGAAATTTAAGCCAAATTAACAATTAAATAGCCTGAGCGATATGTTGATATATCAATTTGTAAATTTTCATGTGATGACATCCACCTACCTTAACAATATTTTGATGGAACTCCTCATGAACACGCCTTAAATGGATCTTAGGTAACTGAGAAAACAACAAATAGAAAAGATTTCAACTAGTTTTCATAAACAGTGAGCAATCATAATATGGGTACACCTGTCTAAGGATAAATTTGCACCAGGAAAATGTACCCATTTTGAACCATATAATTTTCATCATGCAAATAACACTATGACTGTGTAGAAATAACAAAATGACCTCATAATCATAGATTTTTTTGGAAGCTTTTACTAAACTACCTTTGCGTGGTAGGGAGCAGCTTTAACACCGTGATCACAAAGATATTTTGCAATTACAACTGTTTCTTTTCTCGTTGGCACATAGATAATAGTTGGACCATACCCAGCTTTTGAAGGTTTCAAACTGATTTGAGGTTGAATTTTTTGCTCAGTATTATTAGACCTCCCACTAGTACACCAATTTTGATGACTGAGACTAGTGAACTCACCACAAGAAACTGGAAAGAAAGGAAACAAAATAAAGGTCACAAGACACTCATCACCTACAAATAGGTAATTTTAAATCGAAGTATATAGACCAACGTAATATACAGAGCATAGAAATGGATGTAGCTAGCAGTAGTTTGTCTGGTGATAACAGATGAAAAGGATCATTCGATGATTAAAGTCCTACTGTAGGCAAGCAAAAAAGCCTAAATTCACCAGCACACATAATCAGGGGCAATTCTCTCCTCGCCAACTGCGAATAATTGTATGTCCATACTTTTGTGTACAATGATAAAAAAGGTCACCTTAATATCTTCAAACTATATGTGCCAAAAAAAGAAGGGAACAAAAATTGTACCATCCAAACCATGACCATCGTGACAGGCATCATGCTCATCTTCTAAAAATTGAATTGACATTTGACTTTTCTGGGTAAAATCCTCAAAGTTCCTGCTCTTTCCATCACTTATATCCTCATCTGTTTCATCTGATTTGTAATTGGCTATAATGGTCAAATCAGAATCTCCAGCATCTATCGAACTGCTGAAACCATCAAGCTCCTCTTCCCAATCATCTAAAACAACCTTCTTTCCACTTTTTGTTGTTTTAGAACCATAAGCATCTAATATTTCATCGAAAGTCCTTCCGGTATGATGACATGGAAGTTGTCTTACTATGTTTTACCTGAAAAAACAGCACACCAGTGGAGGACATCTTTGAGAAATTGGACAAGACCCAATGCTAACCAACAAAAGTATGCAGGCAAATGTCATGGAACTCACTGAAAACCGAAGATTTGGCCGAAAAAATGATGTCAACACAATTTTCGTTTCCTCAGACATCTTAAGTGACTTTATAATATCTTCTCGAACAGAAGTGGTAGCAGTGGCAGTGAGTGCCATAAGTGGTACATCTGATTTTAAAAAACTTAACTTGCTGGCACAGAAACTTTCTCTTAAGACGCACAAAGTCCTGAAATCCATAGATGCAACATTATTGAGAAACATAATAGAATTATAGTGTCCAGATACTTATTAACCTTGCAGTTTTTCCTGCTTCCTCCAACCTTGCATGAGTAACATGTGCGGCTTATCTCAGCTCAGGAGCTCTAAATTAAAGAACTCATGTCAAAATACTAACTTCAATTCTATTGCAAATGAATACGAGCTCATGTGAAAATGTTAAAGCAATGAAACAAAAAGAATCAATAAACAAAAACAATGTTTTTTTCGCTTTTCACCTCCCCATTTTCAAATGATTTCTTATGGAGGAACCAATGGAAACTATGACAGGTCAGAGTGCATAATTTTTTATTAAGACCTGTAGCTTGGTCGAAAATCATGGCCCCACTTAGAGACACAGTGGGCTTCATCTATGGCAAAAAGAGCAATTCCACGTTTTTCAGCGAGGCTTTGAAGAGGCACAATTAGCCTGAAAGCAAGCAGAGAAACGAAAATATTAAAAGTTCTAAAGACAAATCCCTAAAAATACAAAATGTATGGTTCGTGAACTCTACCTAAGGATTGTTTCAGGGCATACATATACCAAATCATACATGCCACTCAATGCTTTTTGCTCAATCTCAGGATCACTTTGTCCAGAACCAAGGAAACAAGCTGAGACCCCATGCACGGCTAGCTTCAAGCATTGATCATGCATCAAACTTATCAAGGGTGAAATAACCACGACGACTTTCCCCATCAATAGAGCAGGAAGTTGAAAGCAGAGAGATTTTCCTAAAGAAATGAAATTAGCGCCTTGATTGCTACTATTGAAGCACTTCAAGTATAAGTGCTTAGTATACCCTTTTTATACACACCACAGCACCTAAAGCATGCAGGAATACAAAATAAAGAAGAGCAGATTAGACATACCAGATCCTGTAGCTGCTAGAATGAGGCAGTCTTGATTCCTCAACCAGGCTTCAATAGCTTCTCTTTGAAAGCTCTTCAAGGACGAGAACCCAAAATATTTGGGCAATATGTTATTCACTTTCTCCTCCCAATCAAAAACGGTCTCCTGACTACCGTTTCCAAAATCCTTGACCTGAACTCGTTCAAGAATGGGATGCTGAAATGAGCAAGTCGCATAGTGCATTTTCTGATGACTAGAAATGTTCAACATTAATTTCTCACTTTTTTTCAACTTTGAGGCTTGACCACCAGCGGGTATTATTAGATGTTCTGTAATCGAGGTCTGTCTGGTACGATTCACAGAACTGCTCGAACTACAAGAGGGACGAGCTTTTGAACACTCATGACCACCTGAAGCATGATTCTGGACCTCCTGCTCCGATGCAACATCCAACGAGGAGCCATTCAACAAAAATTCAACTGCAACTTCCAGCCGTGGCCCCACGATTTCAACAGCTTCCACGGCCTTGGATAAATGAAATCCCATGTCAACAAGCTGAGCAACCACATGGTCCACTGGCACATTGCCCTCTTTCATTGTACATATATAATGCCCCTCCAAAAAAAAGAAAACCTTCAAATTTGATACCCTAAAAAACAAATAGGCTGAATCAATGAGACATACCACCAATCAAAAACTGCAATGCGACTCAACGGAATTGGATTCCTCAATAGAATTATCCTATATATAAGGAAAATAAACAAAAACCCTAATCGGCAATCTTCTAATCGCCATGATTGGGTCATATGAGATACAAAATCCAAAGTTGTTCGCATTCACAGAGCAATACATGATTGGTAAACTGATGTTCAACCTGTTTGAAGCCGATTAGACACAAATATCCAAACATCAAGAAATTTCACTTACCATTTCAGATTACCAAATACAGATTCTTTGAATTGAAATTGGAAAGACGATATAGGAGAGAACCTAATCACTCAGAACTTGAATCTGATTAGATTAATCAAAACTAGGTCTGGTTCAACCGAAATGTCGCTAATTATTACTATTGAAATTGAATCGGGGAAGAAGATGAAGAACTCCATTGGGGTAAAGCGTGAGAAATTTGAGAATTGACATACTTGGGTGTCAAGCTAGCCAATTATTACTATTGGGCTCTTAATTTTTGGCTTTTGGGGAGGGAGCCAAACCCTTCAAAAGCATAAGCACAGCATACACTCCTTGTAGTCAAACATTATTCTGTTTAATTTAAACATTATTCTGTTTAAGTTTTGTTAATTTTTGGGGTCCAACATTATTCGGTTTATTTTATATTTTATATATGTATAAAATATAAGCACAGCATACATACACTCCTACAAAAGCATAAGCATAAGCATGAACATGCTCCCAAACTTACAAAAAGAATCAAACCCTGTCAGAATTCGACCAAAGAAGTTAGAAACAAGGCATAAATTATAGTTACTTCCGATGATGTTGCCGAGGTGAGGGACGTTGTTCGCGTAAGGGAGGAGAATATTGCGTCCTCCCGGAATCAGGAGCTTGGGAGAGGCCGGCGCCGCCATCTCCTTAAACTACGACAACACTCTCATAGAAGACAGAAGAAACTTTACACCTACGGTGAATCTGTATTATTACCGGGTTAGTAAGGTTAAATTATTTGTATACAAAAAATATTACGTGCCATCTTTTTAAACATCTCTCATTGGTTTGGTTGTAAAAATCAGAATCGGTTTTTAAAAAGTCGGAATCGGAAATCGGGATCTAAATCGGATAAGAATAAGTTTAGTTGAATCGGCCTGAATCGGTCTTATACAAAAATTTCAACTTAGTCAAAATTAGTTGGTTATTAGTATAGAATATATTATTCTTATGTAATTTTTATGTTATAATATGTATTATATTTTATGATATTTTTTGAATTTTTTAAAAATTATTTGGAGTTAGTTATTATTTTTTGACTCGAGTCGAAGTCGAGTCAACTTTTAATTACGAGAATATCATCCTTCGTTCTCCCCATCGCCGCCCATATACCCTCCCCTGATGGCCGCCGCCACTCGCCTCATGCCCGTCGACCCTCTGTCGCCGTCGCCTAGTCGCCGCCCTTTGCCACCCTGCAGTCCCCTCCCCGCTTTGCCCAGCCTCGCCGCCCCGTCCCACGCCACTGTTGCCCCCTCGCCCCGGTCGCTCGCATCGCCTCCCCTACCGCGCTGGCTGGAATCGGAGCCAATCCGGATTCAAATCGGCCTTGGATTCCCGAGTGAAATCGGCCGATGTTATGCGATCTTTGCTCACCGGTATACATTTAATATATCCACTCGAGCTGCATAAAATACAAATAATAAAAGAGATTTACAACACATTTATAATTTAAATTCACTAATAAATATAATTTTATTCGAAATACTATCTATGATGTCAATCTATTTTAAATATATATATATAATTTTATTTGAAATATTATTCACGTTATCCATTTATTTTAAATATAAATTAGGTTCACATTTTCGCTGACCCTTGACAAGAGGAAATATAAAGAATATAGAATATGGAAGGATGTTTTTCTACTTATATTATAAAAGTGGTATAATCCTTGCTTTATGGTTTTAACTAATTATATGTTTTGGTGAGTTAGGATACACCGATAGCTTGTGTTAATTATGCCTTTGATCTAAGTTTTATATTTTATTATTTTAAAGATTTTGGACCAATCTAATCTTCATATAGATTTGTTGATTGCCTCATTTCACCCCATGCATGTCTATTATTTGCACCTATTTTCCTAGGCATAAACAATTTAATTATTGTATTCTGTTACCCAAGGTTCTTTTCCTCTAAGAATTGTAGTTGTAGCCACCCCTCGTCTTTCTTTCATTTTTTTTATGATTAATTATCATTGTCACACTTCTTCTCACTCTAGACTATAGTTTAAAAAAAAAATTATACTCAAAAAACTCTTTGAGTTGACTTGATTTCATGGCTTTTTGAGTCAAACTCCTGATCAACTATCATGTTAAAAGTTATAAAAGTATATTATTTTTCATTTAAATTAACTAAATTAATATTTTTAAGTAATGTGATCGTGTATTTATCAATTTTAAACATCAAAAAAGTATTTGTTATTAATTTTATATAAACTTTTATTTACATAATTAAAAAACTATTATAAATTATGCTCTTAACCTTTGAACAATTAACAACCTTCCCCTTCCCCTCCCTCACCTCGATGAGACCTGGTATATTAAACAATAGTTTTTTTTCCCAAGATATAGAAAAGAGAATAAAGTTAATTTTATCTTGACCTCTTCCTCCTTGCTTTATTTTTGCTTTAGATTGTAGGCATTCCACATCATGGAGAAGTATTTGTTGAATTAAATTGATAGTTTAAATCAAATTGAGAGAATAAAATTAATAGTCTAAATTTGATGTTCGTTCATAAAAAAATTAGACCAGCTATTAAATTTACAATGGCAAACTAGATTACACCTTTTCAATGAATTAAATTTACAGTTGCCTGTAAGAAATAATTTAATTTAAACATAAGAATATAAATAAGTTGGTAAATCATAGCCACGGAGTCGATCAACACATTTATCACATATGATTACAATAATGATATATAAAGAGAGCAAAGATAACGAGGGCGGAAATTAATTAACGAATTTTGATGTCTAATCCTTTGAGACAGATTAAGAATTTTCTTATCAAAGACATGATATAAGATGAATTATATTATCAATGTCAGGACATTGAACTCAATCACTCTTTTCACTGAAGAGATGTCTTCTTGTACATATTTTGAATTTTCATGAATTCATATTATCAACAGTAAATGCATTGTGCGATATCCTGAATGCTTCCATGGCAAAATCAATACCTTGTACCTGAAAGGGAAAAAGATACACTTTATTTTAATTGATACCCATAAAAAAACTAAAAGAATTTTGAATAAAAACTTGTCTCAAGGCCTCAAACACCCATGACATGTCCGTAAAAACATTCTTTTACTTGACATTAAACAACAAAAAAACTAAGTTATGAACAGGAAGAACTACTATGAAATGCTCAACTTCGTGGGCTATTTTTCATGAAAGTCATGCCTAATTGATCTTTACAAATCAACAGAAGTATACCCACAAGATCGAGAAGCCAAAAAAGTTGGAAGGATCAAAATAACTGATCACAAGGTCTTCAAAATATTGGGGACATTGAAGATTTGCGGGTGCATCTTTGTCAGCACCTGCCTAATTTATTTACATTTTCAACACCCGAGGAAGAAAAAATGGTCCTGCATCAGTTTAATGTTCAATAAAAACTTTAAAAACGAAATTAATTAATTAAACAGTTGAAAAAATGTCAACAAACAATCATGGTAAAATCAAAGCAAACCTTGTAGAACCATTTTTAGAGCTGTCTGAAGCTCCTGACTATCTGTACATGCACAAAAGTGTTTGATGTATGCAACCTTCATGGATGCCAACAAGCCCACACTTGTGTGCAAGGCAAGCTGCAGCCATTTCTTTCTGCCTCTCATACTCATGAGCAGAACACCTAGATAACATAGGATGAAAGAGTTCAATTAAAATAAAAAATTTTAAAGTATAATATGAGGTCCATGTGCATAAGCAGAGGCATGCTTACTCGAATTCCTCACCTTTATGCAATTAGCTGAATGCTTTAAGCCTGTTGCCTCTTTCATAGCATTTGAAGGAGAATGGCCTTCTCGAGGAGTAGAAACACCAAATTCCCTTACTTCAGAAGTATTTGCTAACAAATCCTACCAACCAGTTAAAAGGATTTTATTTACTTGCCCTTTATTCTCAACCTGATCTACCTTATTTTGCTTCATCTTAGAGTTTGACATCTTGACCTTTTCTTTATTCTGTATGCTTCCACTAATGTTTTCACTACAAAAATCAACTTTCTCAGCACTGTAATTTGCAACTGGCAAGAGTCTCCAGATGGCTTGTCCCTCCTTAACTTTCCTTTTCTTTTGAACCAAGCTCTACTATGGTTGATTCATGCGTGTCAAGGCCTTTAAAATGAATTTCACATATAATGTTTCCCAATGCTGATTTATTCTGCTTGCTCCCCTGAATCCCCCTTATAAATAATTATCATTTTTTTCTCTGGCAAGTTAAAAGGTTTTCATGAAGTGAAGAAAGAGAGTCTTCATCAGCAGGAGGTAAGGATGTCAATATCTGCCTTGAAAAAAATGTCATTATTTGCTTTAAACAAAGAAGAAAACCCCATAAATAATTATCACCTTGTCACATGATTAGATTTTGTAAGGTAAAGAAATGAATTGTTTGGATTCTAGCCGTATGATATTTGATAGATGCACACCACAATTGGGAAACAAATCATAACCTTCATCAGGGTTATACCAACAACGAAAGAGATATATCAAGGCCAAGACCACTGTAAATACCAATATTATGTGGCAAATGCTTTATAAAAAACCCACTTTTAATTGCACATTCAATGCCATCAGATCACTCAAGATAAAAAGTAGGTTTTTAAGCATCGGTTAAAAAGAATGCTACTATTATCACTTATATTGATGTTGATATATCTCCTTCATCGTTGGAAGATGACTAATGAAAGGGATGATTTGTTTCCCAAATGCAGTGTTGCATCCAACAAACATTCTACGGCTAAAATCAAGGTAATTCATTTTCTTGGTCTCATAGAATTCTAATCATGAGACAAGGTGATGATTATTTATGCCCTAAACACTAAATAGAGCTGTGCAGAAAAATTCTCTGTCTTTTTCTCAAATAAGCACACTTATTGATCTTTGCATGGAGAATACAAGCACATATCAACACACTAGGAAAGTGTAAATTTTGCTTACCTCCTAGGATGGGTCATAGCTTGACCTTTGCTCCATGGATTTTTGTAGTTTCTGTACAAACCTAGGTCGAGTCAAGACCGGAGGTGAATGTTGATAAGAAGATAGAATGGACCCATAGTCTCCACATTTCATCACTATAATGTAATCAGAGGATTGCCTCAATATTGATAAATGATTAAGTATTTAACTTTGTGAAAGATAAACTCACCTTAATATTCGGCTGAAATACAACCTCCCAAATCTTTTTGGAAATGTCCCATATCTTTGTCATCTGAATGCTTTAAGTCTATTGCTTCTTTCATGACATTTGAAGCAAGCTGAGAATGGTCTTCTCAAGCAGGAGTGGAAACATCAAATTCCCTTAACTAACAAATCTTGCCGACGAGTTAAAAGGATTTTATTTACTTGCCCTCTATTCTCAACTGGCAGTCATTAAAAGCTTGTCTATCCTTAGCTTTCCTTCTCTTTGAACCAAGACCTATTATGGTTGATTCATGCACATCCTAATCTTCAAAATGAATTTTACATTCAAAGTTCCTAGTGCTGATTTCTTCTTCTTGCTCCCCCAAATTTTCAAATATGAATCTATCTGATTCAGAAGGGAAGAACCTGCATTAGTATCTCTATTTCAATTCAAACATAGGTTTGATTCACCCTCTATATTTTGAGAAAGATATCCCATCCGGAAAGAGGAAAAAATGGACTCTTTGTCTAAAAAGAATGCGCTAAGAAATAACATATGTATAGAACCTTCCAACGAGATAATGATTTTTCAAATCTCTCAAAATGGAATCTGTTCCAAACATATATGTCATGGTTCCTTACTTTAACAGGGTGAAAATATCTAAATTTCACCCTTTTAGACACTTTCAGAGCCATTGCTGATACTAAGTAACAGTTCAAAAGTTGTATTCATTTTTCACGATATAATGCATGGATCAGAGTTATCGTTGTCAATTCTTTAGCAAAAAGGGCATGTAATTCTTCCACAAAACCATTTCTAAATAAATATCATTTTTTATGTGGCCAGTTAAACATGTTTTCATGAAGTGGAGAAAGGAAACCTTGATCAGTAAGAGGTAAGGATGTCAATATTTGTTTGGAAAGTAAAAAAGATGTAATTATCTCCTTTCAACAAAGAAGAAAACTCCATAAATAATTGTCACCTTATCACAAGATTAGATTTTGGAAGGTCAAGAAAATGAATAACATGGATTATAGACATATAAGATTTTTTGGATTAAACGCTACAATTGGGAAACAAATCATCACTTAAGATAGCCCTCTTTTAAGGGGATATATCAAAACCAACACCACTATATATAACAACAATTTTTTTGGCAAATGCTTTATAAGAGCCCTCTTTTAATATAGGAGCCTTATCTTGAATGATCAAAAGACATTTAAGGCCCGATTAACAGAGGGTTTTTATAAAGCATTGGCCAAAAAGAATGCTACTATGTACACAACTCTTAACATTGATATACCTCCTTATTCATCATTAGAAGATAGCCCTCATGAAAGTAATGATTTATTTCCCGAACACAGTGTTGCATCCAATAAATATTTTGTTGGGCCTTATGGGCCCCTAAAAGGGACTTGCAACATGTTTTAGAGGTCTCTCTTAATCCAAAAGCTAGATCAATGAATAAAGTTTTCTCATTAGCTTATATACAAGTCATTCATCACCTTCAAACATGATGTGGAATAAACCCAACGTATTCTATAGCTATAATCCAGATATTTTATTTCTTGATCTTGCAGAATTGTAATCATGTGACAAGGTGACGATTATTAATGCCCTATAACCTGAATAAATCAAGGCTAAAAAATTCTATGGCTTCAAATCAGCAGGCCTATAGATCTTTGCAAGAAAAACATAAGCATATTTGAACACTCAAGGAAGTGTTAACTTTGCAACTTGATATTCGTGTCTAATTTATAACGCCTACCTCCAACGATGGTCATTGCTTGACCTCTGCCCAATGGATCTTTGTCGCTGCTGTACTCGTGACCTAGGCCGAGTCATTATGAAAAGGACCCATAGGGTCTAAACTATGTCCCTATAATGTAACCAGAGAACCTTAATAGTGAAAAATGATCATGCATTAAACCTGTGAAAGATAAACTCACCTAAATGTTTGGCTGAAACACAACCTTCAAAATCTCTGGAAATGTCTCAAAGAACTTTGTCAACTCTTTCGTCCTGTAAAATGAATAAATAAAAAGTCTAAAACATTAGACGGTCCCAAAGTTTCGTACATGTAACTCGATCATGGCATATCCAGTTATGCATTTGATATAAATATAGTAGCCAATAAGCAAATATTGATCTCCAGAGGCCAACCAGAGCAGCAGCCCATCACACCATTGCATTATTCATAAATGCAATGATTTATAACTCAAATTTCGATTCCTAAAAAAATGTGAACAAACGAATGGGATACAGTTTATCAGGTTCATCTCACCACCACAAAAAACGAAGCTACTCCATTGCAACCGACAAGAAAGAAGCAAAAACCGAGAGCCCGCGCTAAAAGGATTCAAACTTTCGGCATGAAAGCTGAGAAAAGAAGCGATTACCACAAAGTGGAAGGGGGAGCGATGGGTGAGCTTTGTCGGGAGAAGACGAAGCGAAGATCGGCGTTGAAGAAGATCGGGTGTGAAGAGACGAAGACAAGCTTCAACTTCCCGACTCTTCGTGAACGAGAAGTAGGTCAAATTGGTGGCATTTATAGATACGCCCGTGGGACCCACAATCCTCCAA
Source organism: Piper betle (assembly GCA_033002965.1). NCBI lineage: Eukaryota > Viridiplantae > Streptophyta > Magnoliopsida > Piperales > Piperaceae > Piper > Piper betle. Next base: position 72,094 of record JAURVB010014087.1, on the reverse strand, counting down.
TCAATACGGTAACCTTAACTTATGCACTCGTTCCGATTGAGGCTTTCATAATATTTTAATTTATATTTGATTGTTTAATATAATATTTTTCAAAATATGATTTTTTTGGTTATGATAATTTAACCGGTACTTAATTAAAACAATGAACATAATAAATATTTTAATATCTTAAAAACTACCATATTTAAAATTTTAAAATTTGGTTGTACACGATGTAATCTAGTTCAACAAAATATAATTTGTATTAGGAGTACACTAGTAGCTCGATTGAGGTCAGTTCGATCTCGATGATCAGATCGATTTCATTCAAATTAAAACTCGACTCGAACAAAGCGAGCAAGAGTACGAGCATATTGGAGGTTCGACTCAACTCAATTCAACTCGAAACTTGATAATTTACATTAAATAATTAGTTTATATAACCGTCTATATAAAATATAAAAAATTAATAAATATCATTACATTATAATGATAGTTTCACGTGATAATATATTGTTTTTATTTTCAAACAAACTATTTGACATATAACTAAATTATTTAAACTTTCATAATTGGTTTTATTTCATAATTATCAATAATATACATATATAATAATAATAATAATTGAGTTATCTCGTATTCGACTCAAAGTTGGCTCGATTCAGCTCGACTCAAACTTAAAATAAACGAGCCGAGCCTGAGTATGGCTGAACTCAACTCAACTCGCTCGATTAACACCCATCGTCCCGATGTAACATGTCTCTTGGCATTCTCATTTCCCCTCACCTTTGTTTGATTTAAATGCTTGTAATATCACCTTTTATTAGAATTGTTTTAACTTTTCTTCATTTCCCCCCTTTTGTTAGCCTCTTCTGCTCAGGAGTTGGTACAAGTAACCAAATAATCAAATCTGGCCAAATTTAACCAATCAACTACTAATCCAATAAAAGTAAACAGAATATGGACATTTATTTATCACATCAAATGACTAAACTGAACATTGATATTTTTTTATCGGACCTAATTACTCAAAAAATCCTATCTTAATCTATTGAAAACAAAACTTTATATTATAATTTCTAATCTTGATACACTGTCTTACTAGATGGGGAAGAAGATAAAATGAACTCGTATTATACTTCTAGACAATTACCTAATATTTTCCTTATAAATTTCTAGTTATGGGCCCATCAATCATAATTAAGAAATTTAACAGGCCCCTACACATCCGATATTTCTATGAACCCATTAAATTAATTACCTCTTACCAATCAAATAATTAAGTTCTTAATGAGATAGCCATGTACAGTGGCATGCAACACTATTTGAAGAGCTGCAAGCATAAATGATAGATCAAAAATATCATAGATGGAGATTTACATTTTTTGTGGAGAGGAAAGGAGAAGAAGAAGAAGGAGGACGAGAAGGAGAAGAAGGAGAAGAAGAAGAAGAAGGAGGAGGAAGAAGGTAAGGGGTCTGCTGGTGCTCAGCTGTTTGAAAATTAACTTGGACAGGATCAAAGTCTGCATTTTTTTATAGGACAAGCAAGAACTCATCTTCTTACTCTTTTAGTGGACAACAATTTGTAAATGCAGAAAACTTCTACTTCTGATTCAAAGTTCAAGAACCAACAACGTGTAATTGCAGATGCTAATCTAATTAGTTAGACCATAAATGATAAACCATAGACACATCTTCACCTTCTTGAATGTACTAGATACATGCAAAGAGCAAGATAAAATATATGCACTACAAACCAAGCAAAATCATGTACGTACATGAAAACTGTTTAGCAGGAAAATCAAGAATTAAAAGGAGAAACTTACAGATGGAGGACAATGAACTCCGGGTGATGGCGGCTGTTTGCAAGTAAGGTTTTGCGAGTGTTGATACAGTCCTGGTCACTATATATATTGAATTGTGGAAATTAAAGTATACATTGAAGGGGAGAAGAGAATTTTAATTTGAAGATAAGAATTGAGGAAGAGGAAGAGAGACGTCGGAACAGAAATAGAAGAACAAGGAAGAGGATATCAAGGGGAGAAGATCAAAAAGGAAGAGTTTGAGAAGGGCAGGGAAGGTTGGAAGGGAGTGGACAGGGAAGATATAGCAGTGGGAGAAGGTTAATGGTTAACTCGTTAACAATTTTTCGTCATTTGTTCATAAAAGGCAATAATTCTAATAAGATTTTTTATCCGAGTCGGAGACGATTGAGCTTGACTTCAAGTTCAACACAGAATCAATTAGTACTTGAGTTGTTTTGAGCTTGAGTTAGGTCAATTTGTTGCAATTCTTTTATATAATTCATACTAAAACTTCATTTCTATAATTTCATATACGTTCATATAATTCATACTGAAAAATGATTTATCTTATGAAATTTAATTTAAAATTGTTGTAATATCATGTTATTTTATGATATAATAATTAAATTTGTAGAAATAAATATTGGACATAAATGATCAAAAAAATTACTCTTTACATAAAATATCAAGGTTAAATCGAGCTGGTACAAGGTCATGCTCGACTTGTTTAACATCGAGTCACGCTTTGAATCGGTATTCCAAGTTAAACACGAACTAAATCAAGCATTAAAGCAGCCTGATTTTGAACAATACTTTAACACAACAGAAGGATCAGCAAATCTCAATTGTAAGTTTTTTGCTTCTACTTCATGATCGATGCCTCACCTACTCTCGACGTTTGTTCATTCTTTGTATTTATGGTAGCAAGCTAGAGCTAAGCTCTTCATATAGGACATGTATCTTTTTGAGAGTAGGGGTGAGGGGACCATTGAGTGACCGAGTCAACCAATATTCACAGCGTCTGTGACCAACCACAATCGGCCAATTATAATCAAATAAAAATAATCCAAATATGGACATTAATTCGTTTGGTCAAACGAACAACTGAGTGACCTAAAAAAATCATAAACTAATGACATTAGTGATATTTTTAAAGATCATTAATTGATTTTTAAAATAAAAAACACACCAATCCTAAGTTCTAAAATTTCTCATGGTAATAACATTTTATTTATTCAAATATTTTTATTAATAGTGATTTAAATTTTTATGTTAACTTATTCACACCATTTGAATAAAATAAACAACACTCAACAAGAAAGCAACTTTACCAAGAATAAGCTAAAGTTATCTTTGAAGTTTTACCTTCAAGTGATGAGTAGTATCTTAATCCATTTGTATTGCTTTCTAGACATACTGCCACAAGTTGGGACAATCATGATTTCCTGAAAAAACACAATGGCTTATCAGATTAATTAGTTGTCCCTTCACAAAGCACTTTCACCATGCTAGCATAAATAGCTAGAAGCATTAGTCAAGGACAGGAAGTACCGTTGAGAACTGTCAACTGCTCACTCATGGTGCTATCCATGAACATGAGAGTGGAATTGGTTCAATATTATTACATGGGCAGTCCCCGAAAGAGGACGGAATAATTGATGAGTAGGAAAGAAGCAAGGTAAATCTACTAACGAATCTATGAAATATTTACAGTGACACCCCGAATCTAGCGCTCGGGAACCGAACTGGAATGTCATGGGTCTCGATTAAGTCGACTAACCTAAACCTAACTTGAATAGATCTACTCTCGATGTCTCAATATGAAAGATACTAATCGCTATGCATGGATGAATGCACGGAACCCTAATATGCTACTATATGGATTATATGATAACCGGTTTAGATACCAAAATAATTATGATAAAAAAATCAATAAAAATTCCTGAAATAAAATGAACAGAATCTCCCTTAAAAGTATATATAAGGGCCACCCTATCAAATCAACATGTATAAATACATAAATCAATATGCATTCATTATACCATATTTTTCACATAAATATTTAATTTGGCCACATCAAAATATTCTCAACGTTTTGGGTCTTGACTTACATGCTCATTCTATTCACATTTTACTTCTAATTAGGTCTTGATCTACCTACAAATTTTTATTTCCACCTTTATCATTTGACCTGCACACTAATATATATTTTAAATCATATTATTACTATTCATTCCTAATTACCAAAATCTTCATCATATCATCTTTTATATCAGACAATTTCATCACAATAATTATATTCCCATAATGACATAACAAAACAATCAAAACAGCTAAAACAAACATTCTATCGGCAAACATGTGTGTGTGTGTACAACGTAGGTCACTCCCCCGTCTAAGCCAGCGTATCCAGTATTTAATTCTTACCTACATATATATAAAAGAAATGTCAATAATGAAGGATTTACTGGTTCAAAAATATAACTACATATCAAACTGGCAAATGAAAGCTGACTCTCATTTTGAATACAAATATTTATATACTTTTCGTGAACACTTTTATGGCATCTACTAAGGAGCCATTAGACTGCAAACCTAGATAGCGTCCCGAACTGACTGGTCTAATGCCTCCCTCAGTATTTTCTTATTTTTCTGGCCCCTTAGGACTATCAGTGTATCCTAAGCCCTCTTTTTCCTCCATAATTCTCTTGGCCTTGATCACAAAAGTCGAGTACTCTCAGGTGTTGCCTTAGTACCTTGTGAACTACAAGTCCGGATGTGAGTTGTACTAAATAACACTTATAAACCTCCACGTTTCTCTGGGTGTGAGGAACTCAAAACATGAGTTGTCAGGTTCCCTTGGGATTAGAACAACTCTCTCACTGATCTAGAGAGTTCTTTGACTGGCACATGCACCCGCTCATAGTACGTGCGAGTCGATTTTCCCATCTTTCGTCTTATAGAAATGCAATAAAACTATATATAGGTCTAGGAGGGGATTTATATAATATGCCTGAAGGCAAATTACGATGGATCTTATTTTCAAAATCAAACTTGAAGGATCTCATCCTTGAGAGTTATTAATCCAGAAAATAAATTGATTAAATGACCCGGGTTAAATGAAATCCGATAAAATGTCACTTAACTCGTCATACGCAGTAATAAAACAAACATACAATAGAACATAAAATAGGGAACGAGTTTTAAACAGACTTGGTAGAAGTTCCAATAGTGTCCACGCACCTAGGCGGTGAGCTTCTATTCCGTACCTACACATCAAACTAAAAGCTAACGCCTACTCATAATGCATTCACACATCTTATAACCTACATACATCAATCTCAATCCATATAAGATTTCCTACGTTGTTTACTTAATTAGTTTTTTAGCATTCGTTTTAATACAATTCAATCATGAAATTCATGTTTTTATTTACAATAAAATAACTAACGCATCAATTCATTAATCCTAGCATGTTGTGCTAATAATTATCACTTTAATAAATTAAATCAAAGTTAATTATACCTCTCGTCGTCCACAATCTACTACGGCTAGGGTCGAGCAGCTCGAGACTTGAATTCGGCACCTGGTAGCATCCGAAATTCAATTAGACGGGATGAATTTAGCAGAAGATTTTGCAAATTTCAGGGAATCCAAATTTTCAATAGTTTTTTGGCAATTTCTAGCGGTTTTTTCGGCGACTTTCTAACTGTTTTTTGGCAACTTTTTTGGTGAGGCAATCAAGGCTATGGGTCGACACTGGCTTGGCGAGCTCGACCCAATGGTGGTGGTGGTGAGGATGACAATAGCGGCGATGATGGTTGGCGGTGGCGATGAATCGGCTTGGGTCAGTCAACTTGTCCGATCGGACCTCGACAGCGGCGCTAGGTATGAGGGAAATGGTCAGGGGTTGAAGGGGGTGGTGTTGGCAGCACAACGTCAAAATGGCGTCAAGATGGGCAGCGCTAGGGCGCAGCTCCCGTGCGTCATGGAGACCACGCGATGACCGGGGGCTCTCCGGGTGGCATAGCGACGACACGGCGAGGCTCGACGACGTCTATCGGCGGCGATATAGCAACCAGAGGGGGCGTCGACAGCAATGACAAGGGAGGCGTCAAGGTTTGGGGGAGGAGAAGGTCAGGGTGAGTCTCAATGGTAGTCTCATAAATAAAACTTGACCCGGCTATGACTCGAGTCAAAAATAATAACTAATTCGTAATAAATCCTTAAAAAATCCAAAAAATAGGAAAAAATCCCATAAAATATAATACACAACGTTACATCAAAATGAAATGTTCTATAACTAATAACCCACCCAAACTACTTCGTAACATGTCTTAATATGTTATTCAGCCTAAAAATAATTTTACAATCTAATACTAAAATAAATCTGGGCGTACTCTTATATATTTTGTTAACTCATTCTATTGTTGTCTTACTGACGTTATCATCATATACTTGGATACACATGACCATCATGGTTCATAACACACAATTGACATCGATTTAGTATGCGTCTTAAAATTGACTCGACTAAAAATAGCAGTCGAACCGACTGGTTCTAACTAAAAAACCCTTACTCGAGTTACGGGTTTTACATTTCCACTTAATTGTTGGAAGAAAGCATTTCAAAAGGCATATTACTTACAAACTAAAATTATGCTTCTAAATGTAGGGAAGACATGTTGATGAATCCACAAAACTCGTCTTAGAGAAGCTGTAAGAACCTACAATTTAGTCCCGTATTTAATACTTCATGAGGTAAGATATAGTATATCCATGAGGATGTGTCTGTTAATTTTCAACTTGGTTAACCAATTTTTAAAGAGATAACTTAGGCTCATCATATTCATATTGCACTCAGGCCTGGTCACTGATCTTCATAAAGCTGCTCCACCTATATAACATCAAACAGCTCAAAGGATCATGGTTACATATTCAAACGAAACATCTTTCTAAAAACCAATCAAACATTTTCAGGGGAAGGGAGAGTACTTTGAAGAAGGTAATGATAAAGGAGGAGACTGTTTTGAGTCTATGACCTCTTTTTGTTGCCTGATAACAAATGGCACTTGCTCCCCACCAGCTCACTCTCCTCAACATGTCCTTGCTGCTCCAATCATCCAAAAACAAAAAACACTGAAATGAGAATTATTGAACTCTAATTAAAGTACTAAGAGATAATCATAGCAATCATCATCCGCATCAATATCAATTTGAATTCACAGAAAAAACTCCGTACCATTTGGAAGCCTTGCGCCAGCTGGGAAGGAACCCGAGCATCATTGATGCTACTCATCCATCATAGGGAATGTGACAAACACCGGATTCAGGCATCTATCGACATCGAGTTAGTAGAACCTGAAAACAGGGATATTCAGGTGGTCTTAAGTTCAGGCGTCTATCTACATCAAGTGTTACAACTTTCAACCAGGTCTGCAAATAATCGTACATGATGCTCACACTCTCGGTGTTATGATCTGTTCATAAAAACTAACACGTACACCTGCAGTCAAAGAAAAGAGCAAATGGTTAAGTGGATGATAAGCAGATGTACAAGTTCATACTAAATGATCAAAGCTGTTTGAATTAGGAATTCCACCTAAAGATCTGTATAACATTGATGAAACTTTTTGTTTTAATGCCTCGTCATTTGCCACCTTAAAAAAACCCAGTACCTGAAAGCGGATTTTCTTTTAAATAGAAATAAAAATAAAAATATCTGATACAGAAAAATTTTAAGTTTGGTGAACAGATTAACCTTATTTTTCTTTCTTTTAACCGTGCCTTGTTGATTTCTTTTTACTGGGTTTGGTGGTTGCACCTGCTCAGAGTGGCTTGATGTACTTGAATTGAGTGGGATTGCAGGTTCAATTGCCAAGTTGGAATCCTTGGAAAATAGATTATCCTCATTCATGCTCCTTTTTTTCACCATGCCTTGTTGATTCATTTTTTCTGAGTTTGGTGGTTGCTTCCGCTTTATTGGCTTTGGTGGTTGCACCTGCGCAGAATGGCTTGTGCCATTTGAATTGACCACCTTAGGCAAAGATTGTTTTTTCCTTCTCCCACTTGGCGCTGGAAATGTTCCATTATCATGTCTTTTGCGGTGAACCTGCAAATTTTCGTATACAATTTTTGTTGCTTCAGCATCTTGCTCAGGCACTGGAAGATATGATGCATAAAGTGCCTTTGTGGTTTCCTCTGTGCTGATAGAGCACTTGTTCATTCCAGGCCTAGGGCAAAAGAATGCATATTTAGACTTCTAGAAGAGTGGCAAACATACAGACCAACACTTAAAAAAAAAGCACTCGAAAATGTTCAACGATAGATTTCTCAAATAACAAAACAAGGACCATGAGTTTGGCACAGCAATAAGGGGGTTCAATTTTAGGACCTAAAAAAATGAATACAGCTAACCAACTTTAATTTGAGAAGAAGAAGAAATTGGCATAAAACAAGTAATATAGAACACTAAAGTAAGAATCAAAATGAATGAATTACTCAAAAGAATTCACTAGTTTCTGCACTCGATGAAACAATCTAATATATGACATTGGCAACACATCCAATGAATGATTACAAATTGTAGAAGCTAAATAATACAAGACATACCTAACATGTGCCATTTCATTTTGTCACTATCACTTTGTAATAGAATAAAGAACTGAACAAAAAAAGGCAAGAGCAGAAAACTTACAGACAGCTTAGCATGCTGCAGAACCACTTATCTGGAAGGAGATCAGGATTCCATTCTTGTGGCAAGAGTCGCCATTTCTCACAACTGTCACAGCAAACCCAATTATCTTCTATCGTGTCCTCATTCGGTACAGGTAAAGTACATGTCTTTGAAGTCGATATACTTCCAGCTGCCACATTATCTGTTGGCCCTTTACAATGAAGGTTTGTGTCAAATCTTCTAAATTGGACAAATTGGCAATTTTGAGCATTATAGACTAGTTTTTTTACCTTTTGGAGTCTCTGTGTCCGTGTCAACCTTTAAAAGAGAATCCTTGTCTCTTTTATCAGCTGCCTCCACTTTCTCCTTTCCTAGCCTTCTCTCAATCTTATCAAAATGTGAGGTTGAGAGTTCATTCCTACCTCTTTGAACAGTCCCCTGAATGCCACCTTTTAAATTAATATCATCTTTTTCTGGCAAGTTTAACAGGCTTTCATGAAGTGGAGAAATAAATTCTTCTTCAGCAAGAGGTAAGGATGTCATTAGCTGCTTCCAACGAAGAAGAAAACTCCATAAATAATCATCACCTTGTCACATGATTAGAATTATGCAAGGTCGAGAAAATGAATTACCTGGATTACGGTCCGAGGTGATTTTTTGGATGCATCACTGCAAATGGGAAACAAATCATCATTTACTGAACAGGGATCTGGCTTTTGTGATTGACAAACACTCACTGACAACATTTCCTCTTTAATTCCCTCCTGCAGGCATAAAAAATACTTTGGTTTCAAATCAGCACGCCTACAGATCTTTGCATGGAGAATACAAGCATATTTCAACACGCTAGTTAAGTGCTAACTTTGCAGCTTGATATTCATGTCTAGTTCTTAACACCTACCTTCAAGGATAGGTCATTGCTTGGCCTCTGCTCAATGAAATTTTGTCGCTGCTGGGGAGACTTGGGTCGATTCAAAACTGGAGGTGAGCTTCGATAAGAAGACAGAAAAGACCCATAGTCTCCAAACTTTGCCCCTATATATATTTAATGTAACCAGAGATCCATAGTAGCGATAAATGATCAAGCATTGAACTTGTGAGAGATAGATAAACTCACCTAAGTCTAGGACTGAAACACAGCCTTCAAAATCCTTCCGAAAATGTCCCAAAAGTACGTCGATTTTTTCGTCCTGTAAGATGAATGAATAAAAACTCTTTCAAACATTACATCAGACAGTCCTTAAGTTTCATACATGTAATTAGATGACATAAGTAGAGTAGCCAAAAGCAAATACTGATCTCTCTTGAGAGGCAAACGAAGTTAAAAGAAGCCCTTCACACCATTGCGTTATTCATATATGCGATGATTTATAACTCATATTTGGATATTTAGATTCTTAACATGCAGGCATGGCATTGTATATTCATCTCACTATCAGCCTGGCTCAAAAAATGGGAACCAAACGCATGAGATAAACAGTGCATCATAGTCACAAGCCCCTCCAACGCCATAAATGCTGCTATCATGAAAAAAACTCGAACATCGTATCAAGAAAAGGAACGAAGAAATGCAAGCATTACCAAGTAGTTGAAATCAGTAGCCGGGTTGACGCCATGAACTTCGTCGAGCTGCTCGTCGTACCACACCTCACCCTCTTCACGCTCGGCGTTATTCATCTCACCACCACAACAGCGACGCCACTCCAATGCACCCCACGAGAATTCGGCTCCGGCAAAAAAAGATTCAAACTTTGGGCATGAAAACCGAGAAAAGAAGCGATTTTCGCAGAGAAAGGAGGCGATCGCCGATGTTGGTCGGGAGAAGACGAAGCGAAGATCGGTGTTGGAGAACGAGTGTGAAGAAGGCATTGTGGGAAGGAAGAGCGAAGGCATGCTTCGACTTCCGACTCTTCGTGTCGGAGAAGTAGCTCGTGGCGGGACATGCCTCGTACTCAAATTGGTGTCAATTTATAGATACGCCCGTGGCCCGTTAGCCTTTAGGAATGCCCCCAATCAATTCCATAACATCTCTACTAATCCTTGCTTAACTCTAGTTTTAAATACCTTACTGTGAATTGGGTTGACCCGAAATTATAATTTATATTCGATTTTTAAATTCGGTGCAGTTTATGTTTTTAAAATTTAAATTTGGTGCGGTTTATATTTCGTGCCATTTTAATTTATGCTACCTTTTTAATATAATATTATATAATTTTTTTCATAATTATTGTATTTTAAGTTTTTAACATATATTTACTTAAATATTCTTCATAAATAAAATTTTGATTTATTATAAACTATTTTATTTATAATTTTAAAATTTTACTTAAAATTCAATCAGTTGAATCATATATGTCACATATATCAAATATAAATCTTGTATAACAATAATCAATTCACCAATTTAAATATTATTTTTAACATTGATTTCGACTAAATCAATGTAACACATGTATCTAATTTTTAAAAATAGTTCTGAAGGTGTTTAGACATTTTTGAATTCCGTCCATGATTTAAATACTTGTAACATATTCTTTTATATTGTTAGAATGTTATTTGCTCTTCTCTATCAAGTCTAACATATTTTTTTATATTATTAAAATCCTATTAATTAGTAAGCCCTCTCTATTGAGTTTATCTATTATTTGGTCATATGGCAAACAATTTCTGCAAACAGTCATCCTTCTCCTATGTTAAGAGTGCCCTCAAATTATATTTATTTTGCATTTAAAATTTGGGTAGAATGGGTATTTAAATTAATTTTACTATGATTAAAAGATTTAAAATATCTCAAATCAATATTCTATGCTACAAGTTTAAAATTAGGCCTATATAAGCCTAATCTGAGCATTTCCTTTCCAACTAAAGTTTTAGATAGTTTGATTGTGCATTAATTAAATACTTTTTAATTAAAATTTAAATTTTAAAATAAAATTAACAAACATTTATCGATTAATCAATAAAATAATACTAATCTTACTTTCTATTTTAAATTTAATATAGTTTTAATTAAATTTGCCAATTATTAGATAGTTTATAAACCAATAAAAAAATTTATATTATTAATTTCCACTTTCGACTATAAACTAATTCAAAAAACAATATCCATCTATATTTAAGTTTCAAAACTCTAATTTCAATTATTAAAAGCAAATAACACGGGGAAGTTTTTAATAATTTTGAAGGGATTTATAGGTAATAATTTTATTATTTTGTACGAAAATAATTAACTCATATTTAGTATATTTATCAACAAAATACACGGAAAAAATCATTACCACAAAAATAAAATAAATAAAAAAGTGCATCACGTGATAAAATCACGAATTTAATCCTGATTAGTCGTTAATTAGTATCCACACCATCCCCTCCAACCCTCCCCCATCGGAACCCTAGACCAGAGTCGGTTCCCCTCCAACCCTCTCCCCCCTTCTTAGGCCTTGCCCCTCATCGCTTGCTCTTCGCATCTCCTCCCAACTTCTCGGCGACCGGCGTTGTTTGTTTTGTTTGCTTCTTCTCGGGCTTCTATGGATTTAGAGGTTGAAGGGTAGATCCAGAAGTGCGGTTGCGTCAGTCATGGGTTCCAGGGCTCGGATTTAACAGGCGGGGGATCAGTGGTTGGAGGGTGGGGTGGAGTAATGGCGCCTATCTATTACATCCTTGTCGCGCTGCCTTGCATGGGTGGAGCAGTGGCGCTTGCGCTGTTCCATATATATCGCCACCTTTTGAACTATACTGAACCGACCTACCAGCGCTACATTGTGCGGATCATTTTCATGGTTCCGGTACGCAGTTTGTTCTTAGCTCGTTTGATGGATTTTTTGTGGGCTTTGATAGCGTTCTGCCTCGTGTTTACCTGTTGATGGTGATGGTGGTGTTGATTCAGTTGCAGTTCGAAGGGTGTTGTTTGATGGCTTTATGCTTTTGGTTTGTATTTTTGTTGGCATTTACGGTGGTCATGTGTAAAGATGTGGACTTTCATAAAATTGTGTTCTGTTATAACTTATAATTGGGTGAATCCATGTCTCGGACAGAATTTCAGTCGATATTGAGGAGTGTTATGACATCCATTTATTTTTATATTGATAACCTGCCATTTTTGTGGCTTTTTTCCTTTTCAGGTTTATGCTTTGATGTCCTTTCTTTCCCTTGTGCTGTATGAGAGTTCAATTTACTTCAACTCAATCAGGGAAATGTGAGTATGGTATATTTACTTACCTTGAGATGTAGAAGACACTCTCTTATTTTTGTGCAAGAAATGATGAAACGCTCACGAAGAACTGTAGCGTCTTTAATTTATCCAAGAAATGACTAATTGTACTATTGAGAAAATAATAAGCATCCATAAACAGTAATTACCATTTTAATAAGCTACATAAAAATATTATATCCGGTAATTCTTTGATAAAAGGGAATTATCAGAACTACTTACGGTGGTTTGTTTATTAGGATTATTTAGATTCTTTACTGTTCTTTTGTGCGATCAGACATTTTTTCTTTTGTGCTATGGATGAACTAATATTTAAAGAAAGGTGTCTTAGTATATGCTTTTCTACTATTCTTCTGATGTTTGTTGGTACAAGCACGCTAACAGAAGTGGATGTGTAGTTAAGATCATGAAAAGATTGCCGTGTAACATACAAGGTCTTTTTTTAAGGACACAAGCTTTAGGATCAGTTGGAGAAAAATATAATGTGTATGTAATTTTGATCAAACAAGGAGAAATGAGAACACTAGTGTTGTAAATGGTCAATATTGAAGATGAAGTGATATATTTGGGGTGTGGTTTTCAATAGAATAAGGAGAAACAAATCCTGTAGTGTAAATTCAGTTGGCTATACATAGCAGTCTCATCTATTGGGGTCAGTTTTCAGTTAATAGTTTTAGCACCTTTGTATTCCTATGACTATGTATTTGGCAATTAAGAATATATTCTCATTGTGAATTCTTGATTTTGATTAAAACTGAAGAATTTGCATTAGTATAGGTCATGTAAGTCTGAGTGGTCCAGTTTGACTTTACGATGGTGCTCCTCCCTAAATGAAAGACCTTTTTGCTGGTTTTTAAGTAGGCCTGTTGATGATCAACTTGAGTTTTATGAATTACTGGCATCAATTTAAGTTGAATTTATATTGCATCATATGGATAGATTTTGACAATTTTTAGTTGAATTTGATGTGTTTCTTGCTCAATGATTATATCTACTATATCATCTATAGTATTATTTGTTTCTTACTGTTTGCATAGTTAAATTTTTAGTCCTTGTTGTTGCAGATACGAGGCTTGGGTTATCTATAATTTCCTTTCTCTTTGCTTAGCATGGGTTGGTGGCCCAAGTGCTGTTGTTTTGAGCTTACATGGAAGATCTCTCAAGCCATCATGGTGGCTCATGACTTGCTGCTTCCCTTCTATTCCTTTGGATGGGTTTGTGTTAATAATTTTGTTCTACATATATTTGGTTTTGTTTTGTGTGTCTTTAATTTGTTTTATATATATAATTATGTGTTTTCTGTGTGGACATTGGCTAATTACATTTTCTATGGCTTCTAGGCGCTTCATAAGGAGGTGTAAGCAAGGAGCTCTTCAGTTTGTTATTCTTAAACCAATCTTGGTCGTGATTTCTTTCATACTTTATGCTAAAGGGAAATACGAAGATGGAAACTTTAGTGCCAATCAAGCCTATCTATACATGACTATCATATATACAATCTCTTATTCCATGGCACTGTATGCATTGGCGCTATTCTATGTGGCATGTAGGGATCTTCTTCGGCCGTTCAATCCAGTCCCAAAATTTATTATGATCAAATCAGTTGTTTTCCTCACTTACTGGCAGGTGTTTATTCTGTTATCTTTATTGTTAGAATTTATAATTGTTTTCATATTTAGTTAGCTGTTGTGGTTTTCTTACATCGTTTTTATCAGCCAATTACCTTACCATATGTGGTCACCAGCGAAGCATCTTTATCTTGAAGTTCTACTTTTGAGTCTGACTTGTGTTATGCATCAGATAATTCTAGTGGAATCATTACAAATTGTGCTGGATTGTTTTATTGATCTCATGTCTTATGTAGTTTAACAATGAAGCTTGAATTCGATCAGGATATTTAGAAATTTTGTTGCTGATAGTTTAAAATGTTAGAAGAGGTGGTCGATCAGAATGCGTTCAGCATTTTTGTTTCTTTTGATATCTTTTATTTCATAGAAAATATAAGCCTATCAATATTTTGCTTGAAGCAGGCATGGACGAGTTACCCTTTGAATATTCTAGGATAGGATAACTTGAGTAGCTGGCAATCTGTTTAAATGGTCTGACAAGTTTTTTGCCAGGCATTAAGGTTTAGTGAGCCAAGTGTGAATGTTTAGCATTTATGTTGTGATGGAGAACAATGACCTTCTAATAGTCAATGCTATTAAAGATGTAGCCTTATGCTAGTACAAGAGGTGTTTTTTAAGGAAGTTGTTGCTTTAGTACATTATCCGAAGAAATTAGAGAGTGAGATAAGAATGGGTGGATGAGTAGAGAGTTAGGAATAGAACATGAGAGTTTAGGGAGAGAGTAGCCGACCGTGGTAATCAGCTGATTGCCTTATCATATTTATGGACAAAGATAAGAGTTACATTTGAAATAGAGAATTGATTAGAAAATTTTTAGGAACTCACAACTTGATAAAGATATTTAAATTCAAACAAGCTTAAGAGCTGATGCAGTGCATGCCATATTTACATTAAATTAAATTAGGAATTAATATTTTGCATCTTATTCCCTTCGTTACGGCCTTCCAGTTTTACTGATGATTGAAGTTATATCATTACAGCCGTCAGGTCCACAGCCTCGTTATTGGTTTCCTGAAGTTGTTAGTTGTTTCTCTAGATTGCCACAGTTGAGGATGATATGTGTTCTTTTGAGGACTAAGAAACAATACAAGATAGTTTTCATTTAATAATTAATCTTGATTTAAATATTTTTATAACCTTAATTGTAGGAGTTTATGTATGAAGGAAATTTGGAAGGTGCTAAGTTGTAATTTTTTTTTGCTTTCTACTTTGGAATATTAATTTTATTATAATGGAACAATTCTTTAGTTCAGGGTTTTAGTTTTTTTACAAATACAGATTATTATATTATTATAATCAGTTTAAACTGACCAGTTGATTAATGAGAATTTGGCATAGTTATGCTAGCTTATCCTTTTTTCTGCTGTTTGAGGTGGTTTAGTTCAGGTGTGATAGAATTCTTTTTAATACAAAAATTTTGGGCATGTTTGTGATATGTTGGTTTGAGCAGATTTAATGAAGTGTATATTAGCTTTTTCCTCCCCATATGTATGTACCTCTATATACCTGCCAGCACAAGCCAGAGCCATGGTTTTAAGGTTGACAAGAACCGAGGGACTCTTTCAATAGTTCAATCTTTTACTGCTTAAATTAGCTTTTATCAGAAACAGTAAAAATGAATTGGCTAAATTGATTATATGATGGCATTTGGTAATGATACATTTTTTATAGTACACTAGCAGTCATTGAGATTTCTCTGAAAGTATTGTGATGCATCAGCGTATGACGCGTACATGCTAAATTGCAGGGAGTTTTGGTTTTCCTTGCGGCTAAATCTCGATTCCTAAACAGTCCAGAAGAGGCTGCTCAGTTTCAGAATTTCCTCATATGCTCAGAAATGTTAGTTGCAGCAGTAGGTCATCTTTATGCATTTCCGTACAAAGAGTATGCAGGTGCAAACATTGGGGCATCCAGTGGATTTACAAGGAGTCTTGCTCATGTTCTGAAGTTCAACGACTTGTACCATGACACTGTTCATCAGGTTGCTTTGTTATTACAAAGACCATTCCTTTATACCGTTTTCAGTTTTCATTGGATTCTCTGATTAAACTGATGGGCCAGCTATGTTTTTGCAGTTTGCACCGACGTATCATGATTATGTGCTTTATAATGGCAATGAAAGTGAAGAGTACACGACGAAGTATAGATCTCGTACGTTTGTGCCAACTGGGCAGGAAATGGATGCTGTCAGAAAAAGCCGTGATTTCATTAGTAACAAAAATGACGATGTACAACTCTTTAGCGTTTCATCATCTTCTGGGGCAAGTAGTCCGAAGAGAGCAACTGCAGCAACATCGATTCTGGTAATGGATGCTTCCAATCATCCTTCTGAGGCTTACGACCTATCTCTTATCGATATGGATTTGTCAGCTCTCGATAACAAGGTTCCTGCAGTAGTATCCGATTCCTCTGCTACACAATGACGGAGATGTCGAGCCTTCCGTTGTTACTGTTGTGCAAATTGAAAGAACTGTATGTGGAACTTCATTGCAGGAACTAGTGTTGGAAGGAAAAGAAAAAGCATTAATACCGAAAGCTGCTGCCAGAAGTTTAGGTGATTTGTTTCTTTGTACAAACGTGCTTTATACATATTCTCCGCCCATAGTGTGTCATTTTTTTTCTGCTTTCCATGGATTTCATCCCTTCTCAGGCACTTCATTTTGCGTTAGTCTGTGTTTGCACTTCCCACAATCACAGCAGTGTAGACAGAAAAACTGCAGTGTTGAATCTCTGCAAATTAGACGTCGATATTACAACATGAATTGTATGCCATTCCAGCCCTGGGCATTTGATATGGTGAAGAAATTTTTGATAAATATGAAATACTTATTTTTCAAATAGATTAGGTTCTTGATGAAGTGATAATTAAATATGATACCATTGCAATACTTAATCCAACGAATTATATTTAATACCAATAAATAAAATATTAACCCAAGAAAAAGACAGGTTTTGGACTTCCTAGTGCCTGTTCCTACTTGTCATTGTACACATTTCGTCTTGTGCATATTAGCTGCACCTGTCAAGTATTAAATAATATAAAAAATAAAAAAATGGCTGCATTGAATATTGGAGCGTTGGCCGGTGTCTCATTCGACAATTCTCTGTGGAGTCAATTAACTAAAGTTGAAGGTTCAAAATCTTTCACAAAAAGATATTTCATATTCATTATTTTGTTACAAAAGTTGTTACCCTGTTTTACTTCTGATAATTATATTTTACAATACTTTGCGATTAGCATATTGATATCATCAAAATTAAATTAACCCACATTTTGTGATTTCACAATTACCCAGCACCTAAGAACGTTTAAAATGACATTATAAATTTAGACAAATAAAATTGAGCGATTAAGAGGCTCTTATTTCAGTTTTTGGATGTTACTTAACTCAATTAATTTACTAAATACTTTTATTCAATTATTAAGTACCATAAGATTAATTTTAATCAAATCGACAAATTTTGGGATCAAGTTATTAACCCCAAAGAGTTGGCGTGTGCAGTCAAAGCCCCCCACAAGAACTACTAACCACAGTGGCATAGTCGATATTACATCCAAAATCAGTGGTATTTAATGTGAAACTTGATTAAATATGCTGACTACGTTCATTAAAACCTATTTAATTAGCTCCTAAATCCTAATCATCGGCGTGCTGAAGTCGGTGGCCCCATACTTGTAATAAAATAATAACGGGCCCCTTTCTCATAATTTCAAAATTTTGGCGGGCATAGAGAAAAAAACAAACCCGGGAGCGCAAAAAACGGACGGGGGCCCGGCGAAGATCGATCAAACGCTTTTCCGGGTCCGACGCCGAAAAAGCCGTCGCTTTCTCCGCCGTCGCCGGCGGCGATCGGACCGCCACCGCATCCGGCCGTCGCCGGTGACCAGGCCGCCACCTTCGCCGCGGCGGCGGGGCAGTCGGGGGTTCTCTGTTTGATTGACCGCGATGCAGGGGAGGGGCCGGCCCGGCCGCCGCGGCACGGCATGTTGGAGTCCGGCGTTGATGGTCGGGTGCATCGAATTGCTTTTGTGCTTTCTCTGTTTGATTGCGGTCGCCGTTGCGAATTGGGGGTTTTGGATTGTTTCCGATTGCGGGGTTTTGTTTTTGCATTGCAGAATCGATGTGGGGATTGAGCTTGGAAGGGAGGGATTCGTACCCGGAGCGGCCGGGGAGGCGGACTGTACGTACTATATGAGGACGGGGTTTTGTGGGTACGGCGCTAGATGCCGCTTCAACCATCCACGGGATCGTTGGCAGGTGAGAAAGCTCATCTTTTGATGTGCATTTACTTTTTTCGTAATGATTCTATCTTTTTTGTGCCCAAAATCAGCTCCTCTTGAAGTGTTGATCTTGTTCCTGTTTGATTAGCAGGTGGTTGCAGATGGGGAGTATCCTGAGCGGATTGGTCAGCCTGTTTGTCAGGTAGGAGTTCTTGTGAGTGTATTTTCCGATTGGCTTCAAATTTTCTTGCACTTGATCATTGTTCTAAATCATGTTAATATAACTGTCGTACGTGTTGATTTTGTGTGTGTGTGTGTGTGTGAATATGTTGCTATTAAAATTGTTGCTTTAATCTGTGGACTTTGTGTTCAATGGCAGTATTACATGAAGACAAGGGCTTGCAAATATGGAGCTACGTGCAAGTATCATCATCCCAAACAGAGAGATGGAGGTGTTGCTCCCTTGGAGTTGAATTACTATGGTTACCCATTACGGCCAGTAAGCATCCCATTTTCTTAACCTTCCTTATCTTGAGAGCTTCGTTTCATTTTGCTAGCATTTGCTGCCTAATCGAGCTGTTTATGTATTGTTTGCAAAATCATATGCACTTTTTGAAGCGAGTGTTTAATGTTTCTAACATCTCAGAGCGAGAAAGAATGCTCCTACTACATGAAGACTGGTCATTGCAAGTTCGGTGTTACCTGTAAATTCCATCATCCTCAGGTGTCTAATGCTCCAACACCAGAACCTCCACCAGCACCCGCCTCTCTTTATCCTCAAATGCAGTCTTCTTCTATATCATTGCAATATGGTGGAGTTCCAAATTGGCAAGTTGCTGGGCCGCCTCTTATGTCTGGGTCTTATTTTCAGGCGCCATATGGCACTGTTGTGATTTCACCTGGGATGGTGCCAATGCAGAGCTTGACTGCGTATCCTGTAAGTATAATGCTGATTCTCATATCTTTTATTTTTCTTTATGCTATCACTGTTGTATTTATGTTTGTGCGATAATTTTCATTCCCGTGTGAAACAGCCTTCTGTAAGCCCAGTAGCTTCTCCGGGGACACAAAATGTAACAGGTTCCTCCTTTGGCTTAGCTCGTCAGTTACCATTAGCATCTCCTTCATATCAAGGAAAATTTTTTCAATCATCACCTGGGGAGGTACCCTCAAGTATTAACCAAAATGAAAATATACTCCCTGAAAGACCAGGGGAACCAGATTGCCGGTACTACATAAAAACGGGTGACTGTAAGTATGGGTCCTCTTGTAGATACCATCATCCAAGGAACTTGACTATACCAAGTACAACTACCACCTTGAACCCCATTGGCCTTCCTGTTCGTCCGGTAGGCATCTTCTTCTGACTTCTGTTTTATCTTTCCACTTTCCTTTAACTGCTGTGTGAGTTGTCTTTGTATTTGCAATAGTGGAGGTGGCATCTCGTTTTAGATTCCTATTTGCAATAGTGGACATGCTAGGGTATTAATATAATTATGAAGATAATTTGCAGATAAATGTGGCTTCCACCATCCTCATCATCACCTATAATATAATGGCATTTGTTCAGCCCACGGATTTCTTCTCATATGAGATGTGACTCAAGAATCAGGATCTTTTTGTGCTTAGTTGCATTTAAACGTTGATAATATAGAAATTTCATCTTCCTTATAAGTGTGTCGACTCAGTGGATAACAACCTCCATTTTTAACCATAATTAATAAGAATGCTTTTTGACATTTCAGTTTTCTTATTCAAGCTTTCTTTAATCCTCACATAGAAAGCCTGGCTTGAAATATCAATTACAAAGGCTTGATAGATGCTGAATGTGTCACAGGAGTGGTAGAGCTGTCTACACTTGCTGCAACTTTTTTTATGTAGCAAGTGTAGCCTGACAGCTTGACGTAATGCATGCTACTTCAGTGATTCAAATCTAATGGTTTCTTGATTTAAGAGAACATATCAGTTTGTTGGTTATTTTTTATATGCCTTAGTACATAGTGTTACAGGAATATGTCAGGAGCGAATGATAACTTTCATTCACTTAAGTTACAATATTCTGTTCATATTTTTAAACATAGCTAAGGTTCTCAATTTGTGCTTATGGGTAATGGGGTGTTGGGATGGGGCTTGTTATCTGGATGTATGCAAAGAATACTTTCAGATTGTTTTATGCATCTGAAAATTTATTTCTTTATCTCTACATATCTAGTTCCGCTGTGCTTATGTGATTCAAGTAGCATTATGTTTCTGAAGCCAGGAATTATTTGCTCCATATGTTTGAGCCTGGAGCTCTGAGAGATGTTTTTGCCTAAAAAAATTAACTATTGAATATGTACTTTTAACTATTGTCCCTTATCTTATTTTAAAATTGTGCATGCCTTTTGTGGAAATTGAAATTTCGATTTAGTCATATGATATTCTATTTGAACTTTGTGTGCTTTCAGCTTTGTTGTGCTTGTGAGTGGTGAATAGAGTGGATGGATGCATGTCTTGTGTATATCATATCTGCTCTGGTTTAACTATATAATTAATTGCCTCCTTTATACAATGTATTTAACTATTATGTGTATGCCTCTTTTTTCGAGTTTTAGATTCTTGTATCTGGAAATTTTGCTCTTTGTTCTCTTGACAGGGTGCTCCACAATGTCTATATTTCGCACAGCATGGTATATGTAAGTTTGGTCCTACCTGCAAATTTGATCACCCTATGGAAACGCTGAGGTACACTCAATCTGCACCTACTCTTCCTTTCATGCCAATGAGTTCGCACTTCATCGGCTCATCACAGACTACCTTTGCCCCATCGTCCTTGTCTTACGAATTGAGGCCTGAAGGAAGAGCTTCTGGGCTGCACATGGATTCTTCCTTTTCTGCTGGCTTAATCCCCGAGTCTCATGACCTTAGGAATTCTGCTCCATCAAGTAAAGGTGGTCTGGGCAGCTGACAAGCTGGTTAGATATCTTATTATATACTTAAATTTAAGATCGGAACTTGACAAGGAAGAATCACCCTCTACCATTTACAACTCATTATCTATAATTTACAATATCTTTTAACAAGCTGGTTTCTATTTTCAGGCCAAAATGCTTCTCCTCAATCGACCATCTTTTAGATTCATATTCCATGAGCTGCTTAGATCAAAAGAAACTTCTGAAAGGCACTTACCTGTTTTACATTTTGCTCTGGATATGGATTCAAGCCACAACTCAGGAGCCATGGAACGGCCAGTGCTTTCATCTTATTCCATCTTGCCTGTCTCTACATTATTTCACCCTTTCTGTAATTTTGAGAAAATATCAGTAAATATTATTTATATCTTCCCTTTCATGGGAGGGAGCACTGGATTTTCATTCCGCCACATTGCGGTTAAAACAGAAGTTAAACACTGCATCCGAAGGGATAGAATGCCCGCCAGAGATGGACACCATTCCTATATCTGAGCTTCTATACAAAGACAATAAAGAAGCATCTTTACTCTTTTATCTTTTCTTATTTAGTTTGGATAAATTATTTCAGGCTTGTTTTTAGCTATTATCAGCTCACTTGATGTTGTGTATGAATCTATGATGGACCCAAAAGATGAAGCAAACAAATGGTTGTGATGCACTGTTCCATCATAATTTTTATCATCAAATGATAAGGTGTACTTGAAAGCATTGGAGACCTTCGTTTGTCATCACATCATTCCAAATAGGTGGGTCTTATACATAGAAGATACAAAAGTGTTTTAGACCTCTCTGCTAGTGAAGTTTGGTGCATTAGCATTTCCTAATGTCTATTTTGTGGGTAACCTTTCATGCTGCAAAGTAGGCTACTTTAAGTTATGTTTTTTATAAAAAAAATTATTTAAGTTGAATTATTCTTGAATTTAAAGAATGTCAAAGAATGAATATGATCCAACTCAGATATTTTTAAAAAATGAAAAGTGGTTACATGTTTATTTTTATTTAATTTTTCACTTTTAAAAAATTTGGAGAATAAAATTTTTATTTGTGGTAAATATTTTATGATAATCAAGTCAACCAAGTTTACTAAATGTTTTACATTGTTGCATATAGGCCACAATTATCCATATCGCGTGCTAATACTCGGGGCTGTTGAGCGAGTCGAGCTTAGCTTGTGCTTGAACTATAATTGTAAAAATCGGAAGTTGAGCGGTTTAGTTGAATCGGTCTAAATTAGTCCTATATAAAAATTTCAACTTATTCAAAATCGGTGGGTTATTAATTATAAAACATATGATTTTAATATTATGGTATGTATTATCTTCTATGGTTTTTTTCATATTTTTTGGATTTTTTTAATTATTTAGAGTTAGTTATTATTTTTGACTCGGGTCTAGATTCGAGTCAAGTTTTAATTACGAGAATGCCATAACTATTTCTTTATTTCTTTCCCCTATTCTCTCCCACACCTGCCGCCCTCCTTCCCCCGTTGCTACCGCCATTGCCGCGCCCTGCCTCCCCCCGCTAGCCCTACTGAGCTCTCCCCCGCCAGCCCTGCCCTACCCCATCGGCCCGGTAGTCCACCGTGCACGTCCTGGTTGTCCATCGCTCTGGCCCAATCGTCCACTGTGCACGTCCTGGTCATCCACTAGCACCAGCCCAGTTGCCTGCTGCCACCCCCTTCCACCCCTCCAAATCCTCCACACCCCCCCTCGGTCGTCGCCTCGTCCTCCCCTGCCTTGTCTATCGCCACCGTCCAGAGTCGGCCGATTTGGGCTAATTCCAGAATCGGCTGATTTAGGGACCGATTTACATGAAGACCGATTTAGCTGATTTTTGAATCGGAAACCCTCCGATCTGATTTAAATCAGTCAATTTCGAGTGGAATTAGCCGATTTTTGCAATTCAGGCTCGAACTCGACTCGAAGAGTTCAAAGTTCATTCGAACTCGACTCGAAGAGTTCAAAGTTCATTCGAAACTCACTCGAATAGGCTCGAAGTTCGTTCGAACTTAACTCGAATAACTCGAAGTTTGTTCAAATTTGATTCGAGATCGAACAAGTTTTAAATATATATGCTCAAAATCGACTCGAATATTTTTTATGTTGTTCGAGCTCGACTTGAGCCCGAATACACTTATACTGTTTAATTTTAACGAGCTCGAAACCAGCTCGTTAAGGAGCTCAAAACCGAGTCAATTATAAAGTCGAAAGTAACTCATGAGCTGGCTCGCTCAATTAGCAGATGGTGGCATATCCAATAAAAAATGTCCACGACCTTTAGGTCTGTAACCTGACACTCTCCGAACTGAGTTATCCCACTACTTTGTTATTTTATTATGTGTGTCTATATATATATATAGAGGCTGGGTTTGCTGTGTTGCAGCACAGTTAAGTTAGCTGTGCTTGAATTTTGATCTGATCGTTCAAAACACATCCGACGGTTAAAAAAAGCTTAAGCTTTGCGTTCCGAAGCGAAGTCGATGGCAGCCCCTGCAATCCGATTATATGCCGCGGACACATCATCTTCGACAGAGGATGGCGCATTGGGCACATCATCATATGCCGCGGACACATCATCTTTGCAGTGAGCAAGGCACTTCTCCTTCGCAAAACAGAATGAAACTTGCAAGTTGGACGGAGATGCTCCTGCTTTGGCGGCGACCAGAGGATGGCGCATTGGGCAGGGGTCGTTCCACGGCAACGAAGCAGCGAGCAAGTGGACGACTACGCCAATGAGGGGCAGGAAGGTGAAAGCGATACTCCAGTTCCTAGGAGGGCTCACAGTTTGGCTCCAGCAGGAGGACGTACATGGCAGCAACACCGTTCCTCGGCAGCAAAACAGGGCTGCAAATTGTCTGGCCAAGCCTCGTGATGATGGCTCACAGCAACAGCATGGCTTCGGCTCCAAGACTGGGCAAGAGGGCTTCTCCTTGGCTATGCTCCAGCGGTGGGACGTGGCAGCAGCACCTCCGTAAGTGGGGCAACAACTTGACGGCGTCGAAGGAGGGCTCACGTCCAGCACAAATCTTCGACGACGACCCTTGTCTCGCAGCAGCAACGATGATCCTTCTCTCTTGGCAGGGCAGAAATCCACCGCAAGGCTTCTAGGTGGTGTGTAGCAATCGGGATGGTGACACTCCTCTTGGTGGCAGAGGCCATGTGGCAAGTGGTGCTCCTTTCTGGCGGTGGCAAGAGGCTCCAAAATGATGGCTTTGATCCCGCAGCGGGAGTGATGCTTTGTCGAGACCCTTGTGTAACACCCCGTTTCGGCTCACCCGTGAACCGACCCGGAAATGTCACCGGCGACCGAACCGTTCGCTAATCTACTCGGTTCGGTTAAGCCGATCCAGGATCTGCTCTCGGCGTTTTAAGATGGAGATGCAAACATGAAATGCATGGATGGGGTGCGTGGGTTCTAACGGAGTCCTACATACATGCTCATGACGTGCAAGCAAAGACAAGATAAAATAATAAATGAGAAACCAAAAGAAAATATATACTATTTTATGAAAATACGGTAAAACATGATAATCTATCGTAGCATTCATCATTATCTCCTTCGTTTCAATTGAACCGAGCCTGAACTCCAAACTCACTACTCATTCACATTTATCCATTCATTTCAAAACAAGCAATTTATCTAAACAAACACATCAAAATTATCATTCACGTAGCAATAACACACCGTCATTATACGTTACACGCGGCAGGTACATGTGTGCGCGGTTCCGTGCTGCTCCTCCGCAGTCCCGACAGCTTTCATCGCTCGCATTCCTCACCTACATATATATAGAAAAACCGTCAGTAACGAGTGTTACCGGCCCGGAAAATAACTAATATCAATCTGGCACAGGAGAGCAAACTCTCCTGTTGAATGAACACCATATACTTCCTCAAGAACTCTCATCAGGGCACATACGGGAGCCGTCGCCCTCGGGTCGACAGCGTCCCCCTATCTTTCACATTCTCATGCCTCGGCCATTTCTCTATTGCTTCTCGCGTCAAATCTCATTCCTTTCCGCCCTCTGCACCTTCCATATTACTCCTGGCCTTGAGCACGAAGGCCGAGTACTCTCAGGCAGTCGCCTTCAGTACCCTTTGAAACCACAAGTCTAGACATGCGCTGCAATGCAGTACCCGTGAACCTCCACACTTCTCCGGGTTTGAGGAACTCAAAGGTGGAGTTGTCAGGATCCCTCGGGAATGAAACGGCCCGCACACCATTCCAGAGCCCACTGTCGACACACACGTGCCCGCTCGCGTAGCACGGTAGTCGGATTTCCCTCATTCAGTCTCTCACAAAAACACGAAAACTATACATATATATAGGTCTGGGTTGGGATTTATACAATAGGCCCGAAGGCAACGTGAGCTGGATCTGAAGTTCGAAAACAAACTCGAGGGATCTCATCCTCGAGGGTTATTAATCCGGAAAATCGTTGGCTAAATGGCCCGAGTTAAGTGGGATTCGATAAAACGCCACTTAACTCGTCCTGCACATAATAAATCAAATACACAAGAGAGTAGCGTAAATCAGAGAACGAGTCCTAAACGGACCTGGTAGAAGCTCCAAACGGGTCCACGCGCCTAGGCGGCGAGCTCCTACACCGTACCTACACAATCAAGCTAAAAACTAACGCCCGCATGATGAATCACATATCCTATAGCATACACACACAATCAACACAATCACACGTCAATCAACACACATCAACCTATATCAATTCTAGCGAGTCTACTTAAGCTAGTTTGATTAGATCATGATTATTACTTAATAACCCTAATTAGTTTCATAACTTCTATTTTTAACACCACACAATCAAACAAATTTCATATTTTTATCCTTAATCAAATCTACATTTATATATATTATTATAACGCACAATTCACCAATCCTAGCATGCAATTCTAATAATCAAAACTTTCAAATAATTAAATTAAAATAAATTATACCTCGCGTCGTCGAAAATCGGCGACGGCTAGAGTTTCCGTTTCGTGGCTCGAAACTCGAATTCGGCACCTAGCGGCGTCCGAAGTCCGATCAGATTGGACCGGGTGCGTTCGGCGGATGATCCGGCGAATTTCCCACAAATCCAATTTCCGGCGGTTCCGGCGGTTTTCCGGCGAGTGTCGGCGGTTTTCCGGCGGATTCCGACGGTTTTCCGGCAATGATTTGGGACGGGGCAATCAGGGGGTCTATCGGCACCAGCTCGACGAGCTCGGTCCAATGGTGGTGTCAAACAGGGTAGCCGAGGCGGCGATGGCCGTCGACGGCGGCGTCGAAAGTGGGCGGCGGTGGCGGCGTTCTCCGATCGAGGCTCCGGCCGGCCTCGACGGTGGTCGGGACGATGGGGGAAACGTCGGCGACGTCGAGGGGGTGGTCGTCGGGGTCACAGCGGCGGCGGAGCGGCCCGGACGGCGGCGGATCGACGAGCGGAGCGGAGCGGCTTGTGGGGCGATTCCGGCGTCGTGGCGGCGCGACGGTGGCCGGGGTTGGTCGTGGCGGCACGGCGACTGCACGGCGAGGCGGGGCGGCGTCGATCGGGGGCAGGGCGGCGTCGACAGCGGCGGCGGCGGCGACCCAATGGTGGCGGCTAGGGTTTAGGAAGGGGGAGGGTGTCGGGGAAGATGAAGTGATGCTCTAGTGGCAGTTTCGTAAATAAGTATTGACTCGATTTCGACTCGAGTCAAAATAATAACTAGTTCGTAATAAATTCTAAAAAAATCTAGAAAAATATGGAAAAATCACATAAAATAAAACAAACACAATAACATCCAAATGACATGCTCTATAACTAATAACCCACCCGAATATAATCAAACGCGTCCTAATGCGTTATTCGGCCCTAAAACTATTTCTACGATCAAACATATAAAAAGAAAAAAATACTGCATACTTTCATATATTCAGATAACTCGTATCTCACCATCTTCTCGACGTTATCATCATATATTCAGGTACACCTGACTCTCATCGCTCATAACTCACGGCTGGTCTCGACTCAGCACGCGATTCATGAAACTGACTCGACTCGAACCAACGGTCGAACCGACTGGTTCGGTAACGTAAAACCCTGACTCGAGTCACGGGTTTTACACCTTCGGCGTTTACGGCAATAGGCAGTAAGATGGGAAGGGCGGCCTTCCTCTTTGATACGACCGGCAGCACTGTAAACTCCTCTCCTTGGTCGATCATTAGGGAGATGGACAGCAACGAAACTCCAGTGAGCCCCTTTCCTTGGTTTCATGGTACACTAGCAAGGCTTAGACGAGAGGCTTCAGCAAAATTCTGCTCCGGCACAGGCGTGAGAGGCTCTGAAGTCGGGTGGAGACCGCAGTGAGATAGGCAAGGCTTCGGTTTGTGTCAATTACTTGGCTAGACTCGGCTCTGAAACGACAATTCTCCATTTCACGACGATGCCGATCAGCAAGACTTCAAAGCAGCAAGCGACATCCCAACGGCTCTTGCAACGGCGGTAAGCACAATGAGATGTGGAAAGCAGGGCAAGCAAGACAGCAACACCTCGACTATTTTGTTACCAAATTACCCTTAAGCACAGCGAAGATCGCTGTGCTGCAGCACATCATCTTTTTTTCAATATATATATATATAGGAAATATATATAGGAAATAAATTTCCTGTGCTCAGCTTGCCTGTGCTCAAGTTTGATCTTGGCCGTTGGATTCTAATCCAATGGCCAAGATAATAAAAAAAAATAGAGTGGTGGTCACCGGCGCCGCTGCAGCAGCGACGGCAGAGGGGGCGGGAAGGGTGCCCGGCCATGGCGACAGCCGCGGGGGGGGGGCGGGGCGGGCGGCGACAGGGGACGGGGTTGGTTCGGGGGGTGTGGGTTGCCATTCGGGGCGCGGCGCGGCGCGGCGGGGTGGCGGGCGAGGGACAGGGACGGGGCGCGACGGGTGCCCGTTGCCGCAGGGGAGGAGTCACAGTGGGGAGGGGTGGGGCTGGGAGGTGGGCCGCCGCGGCCGACCCCGGCTTCGGGAGGGAGCGCGGCCCCGACGAGGTGGGGTGGTGTCGCCGGCGGCGGGCCGACAGGGAAGAGGCGAGGCGGCTAGATCCGCCGCCCCGTCGCCGCCGGTGGTTGGGGGAGGGGTCACCGCGAGGTTGCGTCGCCGCCCCGTCGGCTGGGGCGGCGACGGGCAGGGCAGGTGGCGTCGCGTCGGGGTGTCACCCATTTTTTATCCAACCGTTGGATTGAATCCAACGGCTAGATGGCTCAAGTAATATATATATATATATATATATATATATATATATATATGAGAAAAGTTAATCTCAGCCATGTTGCAGAAATTATTTCTGCGCCGATTTTGATCTGAGCCGTCCATTTACACGGACGGCTCAGATCAAATAAGAAAAACCCAGCTTTCTCGCTCATTCTCCCTCCCACCCCGTCACCGCCTCTCTCCTTCCGCCCCCTCCGTGCCCTCCTCCCTCCCACACCGTCGCTGCCTCCCACCTCCCGCCCCGCCTGCCGCCCCCCTCCCTGGCCTCCTCCCTCCCAACCCCGTCGCCTCCTCTCCCCTCCCGCCCCGCCTTCCGCCCACCTCCTGCCCCCCGCCCGCCCCGCCTCCCGCCCACTTCCCTGCCTCCCTCCCACCCCCGTCGCCGCCTCCCCCTCCCACCCCGCCTGTCGCCCCCTCCTGCCTCCCCGCCCGGCCCGCCTGTCGCCCCCCTCCCTGCGTCCCACCCCCGTCGCCGCCTCCCCCTCCCCCCCTTCCCGCCCCGTCTGCCGCCCCCTCCCTGCCGAGCCATTCTTGCTGCTGCACAATCGACCCCTGTTTTAGATTCATGGTTAGTTCATTTTTCATCTATCATCCATTCTCGTATTGCCTGTCTAAAATGCCGATCTTTGTGGGTTTTTTTTTTAAAATTCTTTTTATTTATTCTGTGTGTTTATTGCAAGGGATTTACTCGATTTGTGAACGTCAAAGATGGTAATGGTGGTGCCACACCACTCCACTTGCTGCTAGGCAGAAACGAGCCGAATGTGTTCATATTCTTCTGGACAGTGGAGCTCTTGTTTGCGCTTCTATTGGCAATTATGGGTAGAAACTGTTGTCTTGAATCGATGTTTTGTGTCTGAATGAGACCGTTGGCAAGGAAAGTTGGTGTGTGGTTGTGACTAACGGATTAGTTGGGATCTCAGATGCGCAGGAAGCACTCCTCTTCATTTAGCTGCTCGTGGTGGTTCACTTGATTGCGTTAGACAATTGCTAGCTTGGGGGGCAGATCGCCTTCAGATGGATTCTTCTGGGTATGTTTCATGTTGTTTCTCACCGGATTTTGATTGGTTGCATAAGATGCTGTTTGTTTTTCATATGAACATTATATGGTGTTGATTTTTGATTCATTGCTTGGTAAGTTAACTTGTTCCTCTTCTTATTCTGGGCAATGTCAATGTTACTACTGTATCATATTGATGGATATCTTCCCTCTGTAAAAGCTCAAAAGCTAGAGGTTGGCCCTTTATCTTGCAATGGAATAAAAACCATTGGTAGTAGCCATTGTGTATTACTGAAGCAGCTCATGGAACACTCCTCTTCAAATTTTAATAAAACTCGAATTTTGTGTATAATGTAGGAGAATACCATACACAGTTGCACTGAAACACAAGTATGGGGATTGTGCTGCATTGCTGAATCCTTCCTCAGCTGAGGCTCTTGTTTGGCCATCACCTCTGAAGCTCATAAGCGAGCTAAATCCTGAAGCTAAGGCCCTCCTCGAGAAAACTCTGATGGAAGCAAACAGGGAGAGGGAGAAGAAGATTTTGAAGGGCTACTCTTTACCATCTCCTAATGCCTCTGAAGACGATGCTGATGGCGATGATGCTGATGGAGATGATTTATTCTCTACAGCCTAAATCCTAAATCGTCTTCAAAGCACAGCGGGGAAAATTGTAGTCCCTATTCAAAAACATAAATGTGCATAGGAGCATCTTATTTAGCTCAATGTGTATTCTAAATTTCCAATATGTATAAATTAGTGAAGTGCTTTTATGCTCATTCCAATATGTATAATAGGATCAGAACAACATAATCGCAAACACCTAGTCTCAGCCCGGCTTCTAGAAAACTTATGGATTGCTTTCACAATTAAATCAAAGAAACTCGATCCATGTAAAAACAGGGTAGAAACTTTTATGCAGATTCCCTTCCAAGTGATTGAAATGTGGAGGGAAGCACACCCATGTCATCAATCCAACAAAATACCAGTTGATTGCTGTTACAACCCAGAAGCTTTGTTTCGTTGATCAGAAAATATAAAGGTAAGGCGCATGGGAGGTCTTGAGTATTATTAACTTACTGTTGAGTTGCAGTGGAAGAAAATAGAAAGTTGTGGCAACTTTCAAAATAGCATGCATGGTGATTTGATCAATTCGTGGATTCTTGTTCCCCATCTTTTTACATGAAAGAATATATACAACAAGATTATATGATAGGCAAAAATGATCACAAAGGTCAAGATACTTTAATCAAAGATTAACGTGATGAATTCAAAGGGTAACTAATGGTAGAATTGTCAAATAAGGAAAGGAAGTATAACTAGCAATAACAGTTGTAAATCATACTTTTGTACAGTATCATGTTCTTGAGGACATCATGTACTTGGGCTTTTTGTCTCCAAATTTTAAAATTTGGAAAGAACACATCAAGCTTTCATCAACGCTCATTATTGTACCTGCATTGTAAATCATACTTTTGCACAGTATCATGTTCTTGAGGACATCATGTACTTGGGCTTTTTGTCTGCAAATTTTAAAATTTGGAAAGAACACATCAAGCTTTCATCAACGCTCATCATTGCACCTGCGTTGTCAAATTCACCACAGTAGTTGGGAGCCAAGAATACGGTAACAAGCTGCCTACTGGCAAAAAATTTGTAGTCATCTTCCACAACCTGTATCAAAGATCAAGTAATTGTTACACTTTGAGACCATGTATTGAGGTTAAAATTAGAGCCCAAAAAGATGAGAAAGAAAACATGATGTGCTCGACAAACAAAAGGGAATGTTTTACAAATGAAGAGATCAGTTGATTAAAGATTCAATTAATATATCAATGTGCAAGAAAATATCCCCACCTATGTGGTGGTAGGTTGCACAAATAATCCAGAAAGGCTTCATCTTCCAGTATTTGCCATCCACTAACTTTGAATGCTTGTATTTTCTTGCTGTGATTCCTTTTCCTAAATTAGTGAGCAATTAATTTTCATTGCTTTGATAAAAATAAATAAATATCAATATTGAGAATCTGTTTGTACCTTATACAATGAGCAAGTATTCATATAATGTCCAAGTTTGTGGCAAAGCCCGCATTTTCGCTTCTTAACTTGGGATGACATGCCAAACTCTAATGAAGATTTCAGCCTTTTACATGTCTTTGGACGACCTTTACTCTTGACCTTCGTAGGATCTCTAAGCATAATTTGAGGAATTTGATCCAAATCTAATCTACTTATTGCAGCCGGTCCACCCACATTAATTGATTGGCTAGTCTGCTCCATTTCTGAGGAAGGCGTTAAAGACAATCGATCAAGTTCATCAACCACGTCTTTAAGCATTGGCATAGCAACACCCCAATGTTGGGGTGATAAACAAACCAAATTTGAAATCTTATACATCGCACTCCGAAAAGAGTAGATCATATTGGGTGAAATAGTTGAAGTTTGAGTTTCACTCAGAGTTTTCAAAGTAGCACTTGATGAATACCTAGCATTGATTGTCCATCGAAATAATACATATTTTTCAGGTATTGTGTCCACATCCATTTGAAAGAAAATCCTTAAAACATGCCGACATAAAATACCTTCACCCTCAAACTTCTTGCAAGTGCAATCAATAACAATTTCAGGATTGCTTTTGAAGGTCACCATTTGATATTTTTCATCTGCCAAATTCCTTTTTACCTCATAAATCTTCAATAAACCTTCACCACCAAGTTCCTTGCATTTGTAAAGTAGGGATTGCTTCAATTCCTCTTGAAAAAGAGTAAATATCTTCCTTGTATATATGGACCTAGCATATTCCTCTAATTTGTTCCCCACATGCATCTGAGACTTGGTGTGCAATGTTTTGTGGTCTTCATAAGCTTCCTCTTGTCGCCTTGCATGTATAGCAATGTCATATTGTTTTACAAACTCACTAATTGGTGTTTGAGCATTTACAAACCCGTCAAAGAATGCATTGATACTCTCGCTCCGTTGGCTAGAAGTCATTCCAGCAAAGAAATAATCCTTAAGGTAAGCATTAATCCAATGCTCACGTACCTTGTACATCCCATCCAACCAACTTCCCTCTTTAATATCATATTTCTCTTTAAGTTCTATCCACTTAGCTTCACTATCCTCAATTGTTTCAGCATATACCCAATCATTGTAGTCTTTGTTAAAGTCCACATGCTTTCCTAATTGGTTTAAATGCATCATTCCGTTCATTCCAATGTGCCAAGAACAATACCTATGTCTAGTGTTGGGAAAGACTTTTGAAATAGCTTTTTTCATTGCTATATCTTGATCTGTAATGATACATTGCGGCTCTTTACCCCACATGCACTCCAACCATGTTTCAAACAACCATGTAAAGGTACTTGTCGTTTCATCTGCAAGTAAAGCACATCCAAAAAGAGTTGATTGTCTATGATGATTTATCCCTGTGAAAGGTGCAAAAGGCATATTAAAACTATTCGTATTGTATGTCACATCAAATACTACCACATCTCCAAAGTGCATATATGCCATCCTCGACCTATTATCAGCCCAAAAACACTCCTAACTTGGACATTTTCATTGACTTCCATCTTAAAAAAAACCTTCTTCAATCCCAACTTTCTTTTGAAAGTATTCTAAAACTTTCATACATTGCTGACCGATATTATTCTTTCTTGATTTTAATAGATGATTTTTACAATCACTATAAGTAAACTCTCCTTCATCAATGACGCCACCAGTATGATTCAATACTCTTGAAATTTTTGATGGTCCAATACCACAATCATAAAGCTCATCCATTAACTTTTTTGAAACTAATGTTAATTTCTTATGAGATCGGATTTTCGACACCTTTGATGGAGATGACAACTCATGTGAATGCATGTCATTAAAAATTTCCACAACCCATTTACCTTTGTCATTTACTTTAACGACCATTTTTGCTTTGCACTGTTCTCGTGTGTCCGCCCTCCTTTTAACATCTTTCCCCCTCTGTCTTGGATCATCTGTCCTCTTCGTGCCTTCTTTTTCACAAACAAATAATTTTCTGTACACGGCGTTTGTTCTCCTAGAATAATGAGAAGTACCTTTTCTAGTCCCAAATCCTCTAACTTTGGCATATCTATTATAAAAAAAATATGCTTCCTCAATAGAATTGAACTCTGTTCCCTTGCATGGCATCAATAATTTACTGAGCTTGTCTTGACACCCGTCATTTCTAATTAAGCCTACCATCTCCTCATTGCAATCATCAGATACGCCATTGACAATATCAATTTCCACATCATTTTCCTCTACAAATTCTTCAACAAAGTCCTCCAAACCAATAGTTGTGGCTTCGCCCTTATCATTTTCATTGACAAATTCCTCCATGGTACCCTATTCAGACACTACAAAGAAAGTTAATACCCACTGTTGCAAGCCCGGCGGCGGTGGCAAACTCAGGAGCTGTGGCAAGGCCGGCACGACAACGGTTGAGGGGTCAAAGATGACACCCCCACGCCGGACTGAACTCGTAGAAATTCGCTCTAAACCAACATTGCTAATACAAAATAATCACATGATGAACGCAAAACAAATTGAGAGACAGAGAAAAAAAAAGACAAAGACATCAACTTTGGTTGAGAAATTGACCAAAAGATGTTCCCTACGAATATAAACACATTCTGCTTGTTTCTACCTAGCAGCCAAGTGGTGTGGTGTGGCACCATTACCATCTTTGATGCTCACAAATCGAGTAAATCCCCAACAATCAACACACAGAATAAAAATAATAATTTTTTAAAAAAAAACCCACAAAGATCGGCATTTTAGATAGGCAATACGAGAATGGATGACAAATGAAAAACGAACTAACCATTAATCTGAAACAGGGGTCGATTCTGCAGCAGCAAGAATGGCTCGACAGGGAGGGAGGCAGCAGGCGGGGCGGGAAGGGGGTGGGAGGGGGAGGGGGCGGCGGCGACGGGGGTGGGAGGGAGGCAGGGAGGGGGGCGGCAGGCGGGGGGCAGGAGGTGGGCGGAAGGCGGGGCGGGGCGGGACGGGGGAGGCGGCGACGGGGTGGGAGGGAGGTGGGGCGGGAGGGGGAGGCGGCGACGGGGGTGGGAGGCGGGAGGGCAGGGAGGGGGGCGGGAGGCGTGGCGGGAGGTGGGAGGGAGGAGGGCAGGGAGGGGGGCGGGAGGTGGGATGCAGCGACGGGGTGGGAAGGAAAGTTAGGTTTTTTCTTACTTGATCTGAGATGAACGGCTCGGATCAAATTCGGTGCAGAAAAAATTTCTGCAACATGTTGCAGGAAAACCAAACCCATATATATATATATATATATATATATATATATATATATATGGATTGTCCTATCATAAGAACAACCCATATTTGATGGGAAAAAAAATCCACCCCTCCTTTGCATCTCTAGCAGCCAAGGCCAGCTGAACCTATCCAGACCTGGGCGCCATCGACCAGGTTTGGTCGATAGCAACCTATGGCCAATGTTGGCCAGAAAAAAGTTTAAAAAATTGTTGGCAGACAAAATAACCAGATCTTGCAACAAGATGTAGCCGCAAGTGCTCAATCCTGGTCGTCTATCAGCTCAATCTCGCCGGTAGGTGGTTGTCAGGCAGCCAGCCAGCCATCGACACCGCTTGGGGGATGGGGGAGTAGGGTTTTCTTTTTGAAAAGAACGAATCTTGGCCTTCCTTTATAGGGGAATAAAGGATAAAAGAAAAGCTTGATAACAACAACACTTGTTAAGGTAAAAGATAAAAAATAAAAGCTTGACAACAAAAAAAAATCAGAGGAGATGATGACACTTTTTTTAAAAAAAATCTCAACAAAATTATATCGAGTAGAATGAAGACTACTAGCAAATTCACTATAGAGTTCAACTCAAGAGTCATATAAATACAACACCTATATATAAACTTTGAGACCATTTCACTTTAACCACATCCACATTTAATATTACCTTTTAATATTCTAGTCATAAGACTCTACATTTGTCAAAAAGAATTTTGACCATATTAAAATTAGGCTTACATTTCACCCATCCTTACTTTAAGGGCTCTCCCAATTCTCTCTCTCTCTCTCTCTCTCTCTCTCTCTCTCTCTCTCTCTCTCTCTCTCTCTCTCTCTACCTATTCCCAATTTCAACGTGCAGGTAAGCCATGTACTCATGTTAGAGGATATAGTAAGTAATTTTCCTTTTCTTAAGATCTTGGCCCGGGCCATGGTATACATAAATATGGGGCCTTATGGAATTGGCTGGGTAAGAAGTTGAGTTTTTAGGGATCATAGTCAAAACATTTAAATATATATAGGAAACCCTGTCTTATGACCAGATGAATACAAGATTCAGTAAATTGGAAAATGATTCATATAAATTGATCATGTGAACTAAATAGCCTGTTAGTTTTTCAAAAACAATAAGAGTACTATTAATCAAATGCTCAGTTCTTAATTCAAATTATAACTGCTTGATGCTATGGTCAGCATGACTCGTTCCCTGTATACATACTTGTGATCCAAGCTATACAACCATGACTACCGCTGGTTAAACATACAATATTGTCAATAAATCTTACATTACA
The DNA here is from genome assembly GCA_033002965.1 of Piper betle. Taxonomy (NCBI): domain Eukaryota; kingdom Viridiplantae; phylum Streptophyta; class Magnoliopsida; order Piperales; family Piperaceae; genus Piper; species Piper betle. The sequence goes on along the minus strand of JAURVB010014087.1, from coordinate 35,810 downwards.
CGGGTAAACAACAAGGAGAATTTTTCAAATCTGGAGCACAGTTAATCAGCTTATTTCCACTTGATGAATCAACACACAATAACTAAGGACATACATGATTAATTAAGAAGCTGCTACAGCACATATATAACTTATGCCCCCATAACATCAAGCTAGTTTGCTCGCTAGCTAGCTCAATTATTAATTATTTATTCCATAAGCTTCAACACATAATGATCAGCCCAAGGCAAAAAGAATAAATTTTAGAGATGCCTCAATATTAGACGCCTAACGAACGCGTGAATAAAAAAATTGACATGTCTTAATATAATATCTTCACTGTCCATCTCGACTCCATCGCTTCCACCCCCACGCTGCCGTGCACCTCCACGACCAGCCCGCCAACATGTGGCCTGAGACCCGCATCTTCCTCACCATGTCCCTCTCCGTCCCCCACCTCCGGCGAGCCATGAAAGCGCTGGCCTCCACCTCCCATGTCATTGCCCTTGTCGACCTCTTCGGTGCCGACGCGCTCGGCGTAGCCTACGAGCTCAGAATCGGGTCGTACATCTTCTACCCGTCCACCTACACGTCTCTGTACCTCTTCTTCCACCTCCCCCATCTCGACCGGACCGTCGCCTGCGAGTTCAGAGACTTACATGTGACGATACGGCTCCCTGGCTGCATGCCGATCAATGGAAGGGACATCGAAGACGCGCTCCAAGATCTCACAGACGACGCCTATGAGCTCATGTTGCAGCACAGCAGGCGGTTCATGGCCGCCGACAACATCTTCATCAACGCCTTCGCCGCCATCGAACCTGGGCCGATCACTGGTTTTCTCAAGGAGAAGGAGCAATTAAAGATCCCCTGGTGTACCCCGTTGGTCCGCTAATCCTTGTCGGCGGCGACAATCGGCATGAGTGCTTGAAGTGGTTGGACAAGCAGCCGGCAGAGTTGGTGGTCTTCTTCTCCTTCGGCAGCGGCGGCACTCTCTCGCCAGGACAGCTAACGGAGCTGGTCATTGGTCCGGATCTGAGCGGACAGCGATTCCTGTAGGTGGTACGCGGCCCGAGCTAGGAGGGGAGCAGTGACGATAGTTTCTTCACCGCCGAGACCAAGAAGGACCCGTTTGAGTTCCTGTTGGTGGTCTTCCTCCGCCGGATGGAAGCGGCGGGGAGGGTAATGCCTTCGTGGGTGCCGCAGGCGGAGGCACTCAGCCACCAACCCGTCAGAGGGTTCGTGACCCACTGCAGGTGGAACTCGAGCTTGGAGGGCGTCTTGGATGGGGTTCCCATGGTTGTATGGCCGCTGTAGGCGGAGCAGCGGATGAAGGCAGATTTCTTTTTGTGCCGGGCTGGACGGTGAAGATATCATATTTGCAGGTGTCATTTTTTATTCACGCCTTCCTTGGGCGTGTAATGTTGAGGCGTCTCCAAAATTTATTCAGGCATAAATTATCTCTCGCACACAACACTCACCCCACTCATCCTGCTGCTGCACGGGAGACGTTGTTGCTCACAGATGCAGAAGAAGAGCCTACAAACCGAGAAGCAGCTCAATAGGGCGCAAAGAGGCTGGAAGCGGCGAACTCCTTCTCCCCACCTATCACAATTCACAGACAAGGCCACCCACGTCTTCACCCGGATAACGTAGCTCTTGCCATAAGTCTACCCCAACACGCCACTCACATCGTCCGTCAAAGAATAGAATTTGAACCCCACGTTGAGGTGCGCCATGCAGTCGCCGTCGGTCACCCCATACCTGTGCACCCTCGACTCCTCTTTGGTGATGGACACCACGTTTGCTTTATGAACTTCCCCTCGAGCTCAACCGCCACTCCATTGGCATCGCGGGTCATTGTAATGGAGACCACCGGCATGGAAAATGAATGCCATGTAGCTCCCATGTGAGTGGCGAGGAGGACGGGCTCGCCGTCGACGGAGAGGGCAAGGAGGTCGTCGGAGTCATCCCAAGCGGCGTTCTTCATGGCGCAGACATAGATTTGGTGTTTGCCGAAGAGGAGGCCGCGGGATTGGACCCAGGTGAAGTCCCTCTTCATTAGGGGTTTCCTCTGGCCGATGAAGTGAGCGTTGATGTGGAGGTTGGGGTCACTGCGCATGCAGAAATCCCTGTCCTTCTTCCCGTAGAAGTAGAATCATGTTAGCTGTCATAGACGTAATTCAAGGGCAAATACCAACGCTACAAGCCCGCGCTCGTTAAGTCCTGTCGCTCAACGTCCTAACGCGCTGGCTAACCACGACCACAAGTACCGCTACCCGTTCAAGGTACAGCCTCAATCCCAGAATCCTTGGATTGACACATAATGCCAAATCCCAACGCTGACACAACTCAATTACAGGAACTCCATCTTAACCTTTATTCAAATCATAAACAAAGGACACAAGTAATCCCTCCCAAACAACTTATCGGCTGTGGACATGCAAACCCCACGCCAAATATCTCAACCTTGCTTGAGAGACCGTGAGAACACCCTCACTCGGTCTTCACTCTCAACCCTCAAGTCGTCCCCCTGGACAGATTTATTACATGCAATTTCCTCAACTAGTATATGCAAGGGGTTGACAAGAACGTAAGTTACATAATATCTTGATCCCTGTCGACTTGACTGATTCAGTAGCCCACACATGAAGACCAATCCTACTCCAAGGATTGACTGCAGCCCTTCACCGTCTCCCTACCTTGATCTCGGTATGCTTCTCTCCATAGAAACTTCAACACAACTCTTTCCAGCAGTTCTCTCCTTTACCAGACGTCCTCTCTCTTTTCCCATACAAGAGGCTACCCCTTATATAGAAAACCCTAACTCGTGTTTACCAAACTCCGAATAAACCCAAATCTTCTCCGTAATCTTTATCTCCAAAAGATCACCTAAGATTCACCGCGTCCTTATCCCTAAACCTGATCACGTCCAGGATCATCCCCATGACTTAGGTTTATCTCCAACTTGAGTTTGTTGCAACATTGCTTGTGCCTAGGATATCAGGATATTCAGATCCTCTCCAGATATGCTCCTGCCCACTTTCCATGAAGCTTCCTTCAAACCATCGGCTGCACCGCTAGTTCAACCATCTCGCCTACTGGCTCGACCCTAGCAAACACTCGGCCACAAGATCAACCTCTTTGACTCTTCTAGCAGTTTTCGGCTCCAAGACCGGCATCCATCTATCGCTGCAAACTCCAACATCCAGTGCCACCACACACGTCGACACCCAATGCCGTTGCAAACGTCGGCACCAGATCACCGCTAGACATCACTACCGCCAGGAACCAAATACCGCTCCAAACACCGGTATCTACATACTGATACAAGCCTGCACCGTGCGCTCTAGCATGCCGCAACCCAGTACCGGTATTCTGCTCGATACTGCCAATTCGCTCGACAAGCTACTCGGCACACTTGTGCTACTCGATACACTGCTTGGTAGCCCGATCGGTATTCTGCTCGATACGTTCAGTTGCACCCAACCTCACTTTGCCGACATAAAAACCGACCTACTCGTGACGCCTAGCCCTGGTGCTTGATCACCAACACCTGACTAGTGCTTCATCTCATGAACCAACACCATCTTGAGGTTTCTTGGACTCGACCACCACCGCATGCCTGATACACCATATACCGCTACATGTACCGATACTCGCTGTCTCCTAACACTTGGCTCGACAGCTATGTGCACTATGGTCCGACTACCTACAATTATAACATGGTTAGTGTATGGTAAGTTGGTTTACCACCTAGATAGTACCGACTATCCATGTTCGGATGCGGGATGACTAGGAACAACGGCCAAACCCTAGCTCCAAGCGCATCCTAGACTCGAGGCTCTAACATTAGCCAATCTCCACTTATGAATCTTGGGTCCTAGGACACTGCCCCTGGCTCATCGCATCCTGCATGCATTCACCAACAACACAATTGCACCATGTATCATATGATTGCTGAGCTGCTAGTAATTACTTTGATTAACCTTTGTTAGCTATATATATGTATATCTTAATTGCATGAAGTTTTGTTCGTATTCGTATATATTGACTTACAGGAGACGGGCCTGCATGAACGGCAATTAACCTTGCACTCCTCGCTGGGGCAAAACTTGGGGCACACATGCACCAAGTTGTGCTGTCTTTGTATTTGGGGTTGTTGCATTTGGCTGTTTTGGCGAAGACCGTCCCTCCAAGATGGAGGAGAAGGTAGACGGAAGCCAAAAGGCGCGAGCCATATCGAAATTATCCGGATGGGTTTGCGCTTTTAATTAAGCCATCTACGATCTCTATTTATAGATGAGTTAGTAGTCATTCCCGTCTTGTATGGCATTATAAATGCCGGCCATGCATCTGACTGGCCATATGTTTTGTGCCCATGAGAATAATTTCATCTGGAAGTCTTGGCCATGTGGAGAAAAAGTAATAGAAAAGTATTTCCAAGTCAAACACCCAATTGTAAATCAAATGGCTATCATCTTCAATGAGAAAACTAACCGTTAATCCAATTTCTATCGAGCTAGCTATCACTCCATTCATGTATAAACGAATGGTTCACTGCGACAACCGGTCAGTTGGTAGCCGCAAGCCTGTAGCGCATTGCTAGGAGCCTTCATTTTGCCTATCTTTGTTCAAAAAAATGGCAACTCTGTCGTGTATATTATTAAGCCCTTTAAGCCTTCACTTATTTGTTAGGCCCTTTCGACCCCCACCCAAGTTTCAAAATTATTATTAAACCCTTCAGGCCCCTAAAAGAGATTTTAAACAATTAAAAGAAACTCGTAATAGGTGTCACGGGTCTCTCTTAATCCAAAAATTAGCTCAAGAATTAAAACTTTCTCATTAACTTATATACAAGTCACCAACAACATTCACAACCGATGTAAGATAAACCCAACATATATGTTTACTACATGATGAATCCTCCGATTAAGTAACCAAATTGCTTTTACCATAAGCTTATTCCTTGTGTTTTTGAGTTAGACCCTACTTTTCTGCGCTAGAAGAAAATGATCATTGGAAGCAACAATCTTTAAACACCTTAATGGCTTAAAAAATGAGCTAACTTTCCTCTATCAGTAACGCCCCTAGGTACAAACAACGCCATTTTTTTCTAAACAATATGGTTTTATGAACGGAAGCGGTTCATTCAATTCGAACATACCCTAAAATACATTATTAGTAGCTCCAGTCGACACCAAAAAGACCTCACAACTCAAATAACCGGGCACAACCGAGGAACATAAGATTTCTTTCAAAGTTCATCACCCTAAATAGTGACCCACTAAGCTAATCATAATAAATAAGCACTTAATGAGGTATTTAACATTAAAATAATTAGATAGCACAAATAAACCCTTTTAATTGTCATGGCTGCCGAGTGGTACTGAAGACAAAATCCATCAATTTCCCTACAAAAATAATTAAAATAGCCTGAACTATTCTATTTAAAAATAGAGTATCATATAAAGTATTAACTTTTCTATTCTAACTCTAGCTGAATAATTTTATGAGTTAGTTTGCCAAGAGTCTGAAGGCGTTTCTTAAATGCACAGAGCTCTTCAAAGAATTCTTCGGCATCGTATAGGTCTTCAAAGAAATCATAGTCAGTAGTTTGGTGATTCTTCATTTTTGAAATCCGGATTACCATTTTCTTCAATCGGCTATGGTCTCTATGGTCTTCATGTTCACGTGTATGTTACTGATGATCTTACAGTAATCACCACTTCTTCCAAGCTAACTATATCAAATTTTTTATCAAGCTGAAAAATGCAGACAAGAATCAGAAACAAATTTTTTGGACAAAAACTCGAAATAGCGATTTAGCATAAACATGCTCACATTGATTAAGCTGTTCCGACTGCATAAAGCTGCAAACATGGCTCCATGAATTCCAAACGTTTGCAGATTCTGATGGTTATTGAAGAAGCACACCAAATTAATCTCGGGAAATGGCTCCAACCGATTGTTTTCACCACAGAACTCAATCTTCATTTCCAAATATTTTACTTTGCTTGAAGTTTGAAGAACAGAGCTTATTGCAAGCCAAGTCCACTGAACGCCTCTCATGGACAAAAACTCCAAACACGGAAGCTTACCAACCACCACCTTGTAAATAATATCTGCCATTCATACATGCTACTATCAAAAGATCAATACTTGCGCATCATTTTAAAAAATGGAGCACTAAATTTTCTTAAAAGTTAATCTTACTAGTACTGTTGGAGATAGATTGTGTCTTCAAGAAATGGTTTTCTTTTACTTGGAAACCCTACCACAGCCTTGTACCTCTAGTGAAGCTTCGAGGGGCTAATATTGAGTGAACAATCACCGTTGCCGTCAAAAGCCAACCTGCATTCTTCCATTTGCGGTAAATCAATTGACACAAGATACAATCCGTGACAACTGACCAACGCCAAATTTCTTAGGTTAGGACACATCTTAATGGCATGCGCCAATGTGCAGTTTATGGAACACGACCCACTTGGGAGCACGTATCATCAAAACTTCCCACAATACGAGCAATTCCAGATCGGTCGGCCACCACAATCAAGCATAGATGGTATCTCATTGAGCGATGCTTTCTCTGAGATCATATTCATCCGAAGCTCAAGGTCGCGGAGATGCCTGGTTTGGATTGACAGCCAGCGTGCAAGGCTAGCCGTAGAGAAAGGGCAGTAGACGACGAGCTTTTCCAAGCACTGCATGGAAGTGATCATTCTGCACAAAGCCGTATCAGAAACCTCGCGAGAACGATCAAAAGCGTCGCGAGGAAAGTAGAGGCCTTTGGTGGAAGAGGTGGCTTCCTTCCATTGTTTTTGAGTCACAGGCGCAGGAAGCAACATCTCGGGCGTGGCTCGAGTGGGCGAGGATGTGCTGGAGAATAGCATCCGGCAGTTCGTCCATGCAATTCCTCCGCATCTTGGCAGGTCAGACTTAGATCGGAAGTCAATAAAAATAACGAATGGGCATAAAAACAATGAAGACATGAGCATCAACCATCCACAACGAGACAAATCAGAAGATTAAAAACAGTCTGATTTCAGAGGAGTGTGGAAGTGAAGGAAGAGTGGGATGGAAGAGAGGGAACGAATGAAGAATACAGAGTGGAAGGGAGAAAGCTCGGGAAGGGTTTTGGCGGGAGAAAGAATACAGCGGGAAGGAATGATTTGGCGGGATTCCAGATCTAAAAACGCATGATGGCAGCTTTTTCATTTCCACTTGACGTACGTCTCTCTATTAAGGTTTAGTAATTATTGTAAATATTTATTATTTTAAATTTTTTTATCATAACTACATTATTAATTAAATTTTTAAAATTCTAACGTAACGAAGTATTGAAATATAATTAAATTGGTTAAAAATTATATATTATAAACCCAACTTTCTTAAATTGGTCAAAAATCAAGTTATCTAAAATAATTTCTCATCCACAAAATAACAAATTATATGAAACTAGTATTAAAATTTATGACATTAGTAAATAAATAACGTAAATTAAGTAATCCATCAAATTCATACTTTTGACAACTAAATGTTTCAAGATTAATATTTTAAAAAGAGTTTTATAATTATATATAAATTAATTAAATAATATTTAGTTAAATTGATAAATCATTTGTATTTAAAGTCGATTAGATTAAATTAATTAAGTTTTTAACTATTTTTCTTTTATTGTGAGTGATGTCTTCATCATTTCTATTTTGGTTGATTTGAAACAGGCGATAGATCGATAAATCAGATGACTATTTACAAAACAGTTCTACCATAATTTTAAATATAAATTTATATGTTAATTATATTCTCTTGTCTCGTCTAACTTATTATCATGTTCTTTTTTATATAATAAATTTGCAAAAAATGAATGGTTTGTTTTTTTAACCAATATTTAATTAAATATTGACGACAATAAAAATTTTAATGTCTAATAAAATAGTATATATGTGATTTTAAAATTTTGTCAAACCCAATATGTTCCATATCGACTATATATTTACTATTATAATAGGTGCGATATTTTAAATCAAAACTATCAGTCCAATTTCTAACAAGATCGAATGCAACTTTCGAGCTAATTTATTTCTTTTTTTAGTGATTTGAAATCATACTCAAAACTTTTGCGTAGCCTTCATAATGCACTTCATTCTTCAATGTTGGAGAGTCTATTGTCTTATAACTTGTCGTATGTCATTATATATTAATATAATTTTACCCTTCTTATCTATGTTTCTATCTAATCATATGCTTATGAATATGGCGGCCTGCACAACGCTCTTCACAGGTGGGCCTGCCATCTTATAACCGGCCATATATCATTAAGGATTATTATAATTTTACTTATTCTTATTAGGAAAATATTAACTAAATATATTTTTATAATTTTTCATTTAAATGTTTTTGAAATGTTATTTTATTTTTATGTGAAAATAATAATTTAAGTGTGTTAATAAGAACTAAACATATTCAGTTAAATGTATGTAAATATAGTTTAAAATGAAAAACAACTAACAATAATTATGTATATAAAAATTTGTAATTTAAATGCATGTAGATCTATTAGCAAATCATCAATTTATTACATTAATTTGTATAAAATATAAATTCGTATAATAAGGTAACGATTAATTAAAATGAAAATAAATTATAATTGATCCACACAAACTCACGAGAAGATTTTAAACTCTTATTTAACAAGGGGTTGATAATATAAAAAATTAACCTTAATTTATTTAAAATTATTACATGCTGAAACAATTTTTATGAGAATTAGAAATTTAAATTTATTTATTATATAAAAGTAAAAAAAAACAGCACCTGTCTATTTCATTAATATTATTAATTATAATTGATACTCACAAATTCACAAGAAGATTCTAAAGTCTTACGTAACAAGGGGTTGATAATATATAAAAAAATTAATATAAAATTATTACTTCTTGATATGATTTTTATGAGAATTATAAATTTTAATTTATTTATTATATAAAAGTTTAAGAAAAAACAACTGTACACACACATCTTACTAATTTCGATTAATTTATTATTTTATTAATAGTAATATTGTTAATTATTATTATTATAAGGCAATGATTGATCTAAAAGTTTAACCGCCGGTTCACCACCTTCCCTGCAGACCAAAACCGCTGTTATGAAAGCCGAGCCATTTTTTTAACAAAGGTGAACAGAGTTGCTAACCAAAGTTTGCTCAACCCAAAACTCCCAAACACTACGATCTTCTACAAAATCCAGATTTTGATATGAGTGAAGCAATTTTATCGCTTAATCAACAAGCGTAGGTCATTGTCGTGTCAAGCCGGGCCTTAATTAGTACTAAACTTTGTGCCTCCATTGAAGATGAATCACCAAGGACAGTGGGGAACAACGGAAACCTGCATGCAGATGGTTCATTTCTCAGTAAAGATTTCACTGGCCTATTATGAAATCATTCTGGTTGTTAATTCAGGATTTGATTTGTTAGTACAAGAATAGCAGTTGAAGCATATTAAAGGCTACTGGTCAAAGAAGGAATCCATGACCATTCTCCTTTTGATCTCTTCTTTTTTTCTCTTTTGGGCTGGTTGGATGTTAACTTTTCTATCCCACGCATCACTTGGGGCAAGTCTCTGTCCTGCAAAAGAAAACTTGCGACAAGTCTTTGTCCTCAAAAAAAAAAGAGAATGGAAAGAACGAGAAAGGTTTAGAGGTTTGTCCTGCTCTGTGTATGAACGAAGTATCGTGACCAATACTTATGCAAACACAGGCGGGGTGTCCAGAGAACGATTTTTTTTTTTTTGAAAAGTGTCCAGTGAATGATTGGTGTACAGGATGTAAACTTGCATTAGTTTGATTACACCCGTCATTTAAAAACTGTTTGGTCACTAACATTGATTAATCACTTTTACAGCAAAAAGACTGAATTCTTATTCAATGACTAATGAAGTTCCTAAAGTTTGACCGTTGAATTCAAGAAACAATAATGGAAACAGGGGTGAGAAAGTTTGGCTTTTACGTCCCTTGCAAGCCATATATCATTCTGGTCCATTATTCGTAATCAACTCATCTATCTTTATTAAACTTTGATAATTAAATCAAATGTTATTTGCTTTTCCTTCCTCTGAGCTTGGGCCTTTAAGCCAAGTGTTAAACCATTTAAATTTACAATCCTACTGTTTCACACTACTAATTTTCTTTCACCATTTCATCGTTTCATTTATGGATTATCAACCTCAATTAAGAAACATTTCTACAGGTTTGGTTCAACAATTGTCATGTGATAAGCTCTATGCAGATAGTATAATTATCACGCGATGTCTTATTGTATGCATAATAAAGCTTTAGCCCTCCACTTTTCCTTCCTCTGAGCTTGAGCCTTTAAGCCAAGTGTTAAACCATTTGAATTTACAATCCTACTGTTTCATCCTGTTAAATTAATGGATTAAATTGATCTCTCGAAGATGATCATATCTATTCATCAAACTAGGTGGAGCTTCATATGAACCATTGCAAACTACTAATTTTCTTTCACCATTTCAACGTCTCATTTGAGGATTATCAACCTCAATTAAGAAACATTTCTACAGGTTTGGTTCAACAATTGTCATGTGATAAGCTCGATGCAGATAATATAATTATCACGCGATGTCTTATTGTATGCATAATTAAGCTTTAGTGCCCTCCACTTTTCCTTCCACCACCTAGATTTCATTCTCACCGCCCATCCAATTTGATTATCAGAGGGGAGAGGATATGTCAACAATAACTACTAGTTGTAAATAACTGGCAGTACTAATTAAATAGTTGCAAACTTAACACTGATCGAATGTTCGTATTGATCAGATAGAAAGCACATAGATATATGGGATCACATACATACATATCGAAACAGGGTGGGTATGTCACACACCTAGCCATGACACCCCCCAAAAACAATACATATCCAATACACAACGTTCAAACCCATTTCTTATTCATGGTTTTGCATGAGGTTCCTTGCAGAAATCTCAGCAATCACAACATCGTCCAACACACCGTTCTCGTTAGATCTGATCTTGTCACTGTTCATTGTTGTCGTAACTGGTAGGCTTTTTGATCCCTTCTCCAGAACATCGGCTGTTGTAGAGCCAATGGGATCCTTGCTCTTGCCCCACACCACGCAGTAAAGTCCGAGCACAATGATTATCGCTCCAATCACCCTGATACATATACGTACAAGAGGTAACAGAAAAGCTAGTTACATATGAGTACAAAAAACGTTGCCGTTTTACTAAAAAAGTGACCAACAAGCTCACCTTCCTAAGCTGATTTCATCTCCCAATATGATGGAACCAAGGATGGCGACAATGATCATGCACAAGGGGTTGAATGCTGTGACAAAGACTGGACCTCTCTCCTTCATCACCATTCCTTGCACATAATATGTGATCCCGGAACAGATCACCCCCTGTTTTTTTAAGAGTGTATCATGTATGGTCGTCAATATCTGGTAAAAAGATATATACCTACTTTTATGATTAACAAACATATATCTGTAGCAGCGATAAATCAGTGATTACCGAGTAAATTGGAGCGAGGAGTCTCGTGTCGAATCCAACGGACCAAGCAGCGGTGTGGCGTTCCATCACCAAAGCCGCTGCCGCCCCTTGAACGAGCCCCATAAAGCATACCAACGCAGCCAATGACAACTCTGCTGGGTATGACCGGAGCGTGATCGACTATAGTTTACCGACGACAAGAAACACATGAGAATATAGTCATTGTACATGTTGCAGCTAGCAGTTGTTCAAATTTAGAGTATATAAAGTATAGATGTTTTCATGACTCACTTGTAGAACAAAGAAGCCGGCCCAGCCAGTGCAACTGGCTAAGAGCATGATGGTGCCCTTCAGCCAATTCTGGTTTCCAGAGGAACTGCTTGAGGCATGGTGAGCTCTTCCTTTAGACCAAACCATCTCTATTATTGGGCCCTTGTACAGAGTCATCAACATGGCCCCTGCAAGAGTTACCAGCGTCCCCACCACCTTGGCTTGGCTCGGCAGTTTTCTAATCTTCACCTTCTCCATCCTTAACCAAACAAATATAGAATGATCACAATAAAAAATTTATCACAGTATTAATTAATATATGGCTACGAAGGCTGGATTATAAGATGGTGTTACCGAAGAATGAAAGCCATGATGAAGGTGATGGCCGGGAGTACGTTAAACATGGCGGAGGAGAAAGTAGCTGATGTATACTGCATGCCCAAGTAGTACAAGTTCTGATCGATCACTGGTCTGCATGAGTGGGCATCGGGCAATATTATTTAGAAAATTTTTACGTTGGAACAACCTTAAAATTATCTTTTTGAATTCGTGAAGAAAAAATTACTCTATCCAGCCGAGGGCAGATATCTTGAGAAAGGTGGAAAGTGTCATCTTCGGCCTGACTTTCCTGCAGATTAATTAAAGAACATCAATAAACTGCAGATTACCACCAAAGTATAAGCGTAATTACAGTCCTTGAGCAGTTAAAAAATAAAATTGAGTGCATAGCTAGATGATCTGCCTTATGAATATGAGTACTTATGAATATGAGTACTTGAGCAGTCAAAAGAGCAGAAATTATTGATTTCGTTAGTACGCAGTTATGAATATGAGTGCAGATATACGGAAGAACCTTTCTAGCACAAAGGCAAAAGGAGCAAGGACTGCAGTGGCAGCAGCATGGCGATAGACGACAAGGACATAGTGGCTCATTCCCTTCTTGAGGCAAAGCACGGTTACGATATACATCCCAGCAAACCCAAATTGCAGGGAAACCATGGCTATGTAAGCCTTCATTTTGGTCATGAAATTTAAAAATGAAGGACAACCCATTTGCGCAGTCATGACGTGCAATGCCCTCTCTCCTCTCAACTGGTAAGATTGAGTTCGTATTACTACCAACCACTGCAGGATTAAACCATTTGGTTGCTGGTATATATAAGCATGCAAAAGATCAAGGCCCCATGCTAACACAGGGGCTACAGTTCTTTGCCCGAATAAGACCCTTAAGATTCCTTATGATCCATTAACCCAATTAATCAAACACACGAATATACGCACAAAGACAACAATCGCCTTGTATGCGGCCACGAGATAAAAATCTAGCTAGCGAGCCACTCATGCAGACAGAAAGGGCAGTCATACGAGCACTTTTCCTTTTTGCAAAATATTATCATGCAAACAGAGGCCCCGACCCAAGGCTCTTGAAATTATTAAAGTTATTGTGCTTACTGGTTTGATCTTATTGCTTGTGGAGGTTGGCAGTGCGCTCAAATTAGGACTGCAAGGAAATGGACGTAAAGGGTGTAACTCTGTATAATGTCTTAGCTCCTATCCCCTTATCCGACAAAGGGAGAGTTCAGTGCGCACGCAAAGGAGCAAAAGATGGGGGGGAAAATGAGTTTAGGAAAGTAGAGTTCTTCAATTTTGTGGTCGAAGAAATGAGCCCAACTCAGTGATGACAGCAAGGCTTCCATACTCTCAACCTTTCAAAGACCATTCTCGACCCGAAACTAATACTTTAGTTTTACGTGTTAGTTATCATCTTTGTTGATTATGATGGCCCCATGATCATCTTGGGTATAGAAATCGTGGTAAGCGTCCAGAAACTGAATAATTTGCTGCATGCACTGCTCATGGAGTTAGGCATATGCCTTGAATCAGAATCTGCAAAGTCGCTATTGGGTCTTTTTGCTAAATTGACATCGATCACATTCCACACAGGCTCTAATTTGAATAGTTTTGGGATATGTTTGTGGTATTTACCAGATGCTAGCTGCTTGCTGCTCGTAGCATCATATACCTAAAGAATGCCATTCAAAGATTGTTGTGTCGCTCAATAGTAAAGCTAGAGCTGTATATCGTTAATGCGCGAGAAACCATGTACTGCCTTTTAATCGAATGCCAATACGGGATCGTAAATTTCTTTCTGTTCATATATCAAAACTAGGATAAATTTAGCATGATATATAATTACAACTACATAGAGATTGTTCAGTATCAACTGTCAATTACGGTTGATATTCTCATGTCAGCTCAAAGGAGATCTAGCCATCTATTTATATATTAACATTATATGTCTGTTATTTTGCAAAATTGAACAAAATTCCGCTCTTCATCCAATCGGCCTTGTAATTTTATGATTGATATATATTAACTTGAGCTAACATGTAATATGATCTACAGTTATTTGTTTCCTCAAAACTTCAGTTTTATCTAATTAGAAAAAATTTTAGCCGCTCTCATTCACATGCTATTTAAAAATTGATACGCAGAAAAACTTAAATTTTCCAAGTTACCGATCTTTAATGCTGCAGGAAGCCAAAATCTCCTCCGGCATGGAGAGATTTAGGTGGCATAACCAGCAAAGATGTTGCACCCTTTTTTTGATAATTTTGTACACTTAAGTGGTAATTTTTTAATCCATTATTATTAATAAAATGGGAACTCAATACAAGTATAAGATTAAAAGCATAGCCTAAGAATAGGAAAAATCAAGTCAATCAAAATATAAGAAAATTTTAAAAAATATAATAAAAATACTTGTAGAGGATCACGAATTAAATCTAATTAATTTTAATTTCTTAAAAAAATTAATAAAAATACCTTTCATAGTAAAAGGCCACGTGTTCAAACCTGCTCGAACTCAACTCTAACTTCTTAGAAATAAGAGTCTATCTATTTGTTATGAAAAATATATAATAAAAAATTAAATAATTATAATTCATTTTTTATTTAAATAAAATATATCTTTAAAATCAATCATAGTGTATATTTGAGATTTTAAATTATTACAATGTATCTCATTATTCAATGTGAGTTTTTGTATAAAATAAAATATTTTCTGGTATAAGTCGCATATAGCGCGACATCTTGCTTAGCTTTTATAATCTTTTATTAAAATATAGAAAAATCAAGTTGGAGGATGAGATGGGTTATGTGCAACTTTTTAGTCGCACAAGCTCTATTAAAGGCACGACTAAACTACGACTAAACTGGTGTGGCTCAAAATTTTACAAAATGAAAGAGTAACTAGCCAAATTTTTGCCTCACTTAGATTTTGAAGATCAAACATATAAAATTAGAATGAAGAAAGAAATATAAAATTATTATTGCACTGTAGAAAATTAAACCTCTCGTCTAAATAAAATCACAAATAAAAAATCATCGTAATACATAGATTAAATTAAGATGATCAATTTTATCTCCATGATGTCGTGTCAAAACAATCAAGAGCATCGAAAAATAATTTTCAAACTTGTTCTTTTTACACTGATCGTAGTGTACATATTTATACGGTGGAGATGCGGGGAATGAATGGTGACATTTATTAACCGATGACTATTCATCAAAAGGTTGTAACCTTTGATAAAGGTGCAACCTTTAGCGAACGAGTGGATTGAATTAATTAATAATTTCTAACAGATTTAATCAAGCTGCATGACAATGATTTAATTCTTTTTGAAATTTTAAGAACATTGTACGAAGGTACAATATATGTGAAGAAATTAATTACATGATAAAATATAAATATAATAAAAATTTATCTCACGGTAGAATTAGATCGGTTGACGAGAGTCACCGTGCTAGTCAAAGTTTAATCATAAAAATGAAGAATAAATTTTACATCCACAATTTATTATCCCCCTCCTTTTAAAATATTGTGTCTCTTTCTTCCAAAATTATTATACATGGGAAGATTTTCTTATTTTATAGGTTTTTTATTGTTATCTCAAATTAATTGATATTAAAAATATCAAGAGATAATATTTGATCAATGGGAGACTAAATCAAAATTAATTTTATAATTGACTTGGTGGGGTCCATCCCTCACCGGTGTCTCCACAAAAAATACGCTAACAATACAGAAACACATCAATTCACACTCAGCTTATTTAGAATTTACCAGACCACTTTTGACATCTGAGCTGGGTGCTGCTCTTTCACTTCACTTATACCTAATGAAATTACTGGTTATGATATTTGCCACTAGTATACATAATTTTAAAACTTATTTCTTATTTCAAAAATTCTCTAAATTGAATTGACTTCATGACTTGTCAACGATTAGATAGCGAATGATTTTATAATTAACTAAATGAATCAAATTATAAAAGTTATGAAAATATATTAATTTTTTAAAAATTAGCCAAATTGATATTTTTAAATAATATAAATTATATATTGATCAAGTTCAAGTAATTTCATATATATTTTATATTTACATAATTGAAAATTTAATACGAGTGCCTACTCTACTCTATGACATTGCCTAGTGGAATCTAAATCCCAAATTTTTAAGCTATGCTCGTACATAAACTAATTTATGAGTCTATGACCATATCATGGTAAGACTTTTGACCTAATTCAGCACAAACTTTTTCATTTAATCACTGAATCAATCTAAAGGTCGCTAGTGATACTAGTATATACACTACCTCAATTTAATGATTTTAAAAGAATCATAAAGAAAAAGTATAACCTAGAAACTTAAAAGGATGCATAGCTCTTGATAGGATGTAATGGTCAGGTTTGACAAGATCAGAGAGGGCAATATTCTGTTTGTGCAAATCACCAAGGAAGCCGCACTCAAATCATGTAGCAAAATAAGCAGCACCAGGGCAGCGTCCATGGGATATGATTCTGCAAGTTTGCCACCAATTTTAGCTCCCCATGGGAACAGCGATGCTCCATCATGTTATTTGAAAAAAAAAGGGTTCTTGTTCGTTTATAGCGGTGTTTTATTGCATGGTCTGTTTGACCAAAGACCGAGCGTCTCATCGCATCAATCTGCAACATGACATGATACATGTTGGAAAGATATGTGGAAGCTTTTATGTCCCTTGTTGGTGCGTAATGTCCGTGATCTTCGTCTACTATATAATTTCATCTTCTTTTTGTAGTGCACTCATCATTGGTCAATTTCCGACGATTTATAATATATCATCACACATACAAATGAAACTGTTGCCACTGAAACAGAGAAACAGTTTTTGAGTCAGATGTGCACAATACAAGTAGCACGACATCTACATATGTAATTGGGGATCAAGTGAATTGTGAATGCCACACTGTCGGCAACTGCGACCCACCTGCCAAACTCTACTACCCGCGTCTCAAGAAGCACTCAAACAACGGCTCTTCAACTCATGGTTGTGCAGAACACGGTACAAATTAATTTACATTTGAAGCCAAAGATGGTCGTTCACCATTTCTAATTCAAGCAAATATATATCCGAAATGCTTCTAATTATGCAAAGAGAAAAAAGAACGCCAGAATCACTTCAATGCCAAGATTTGTTCGCACTTGGCAGTTTTGAAAGATTGGCCTGTTCTTCTTCTTCTTCTAACTTCTTCCTTCTCGTGGCTTCGTCTTTCTGCCGCTGGATCCTTTCCAGCTCTCTGTGTCGTTCTTCTTCCTTGTGCTGGAGTTCAAGAGCTTCCCTCCTCTGTGCCTCTTCAACTCTCCGTCTGTTCTCCTCCAACATTCTATCCAGTTCTTCCCTTTCTCTTCGAGCTTGTTCCTGTATGCTCAAAATACTCCGCCAATCAACATAAAGCAAGCATGTATTTGGGATATGACTTATCAACGAAATGACACCCAACAGAATATTCGTAATCTAAAAGTCGAGCAAAATTACCAAGGAAAGGTGGGTAACAAAACTCAACAGAAGATACCTAAATTCTGAACAATCTCCTAATAATCATCCCCACGAACTAGAAAAACACAGGTTTCGGAAGCAATAAAAAATGCAATCATCACTGGTGGTTATACTGGTAGAAAGGTTGAATGAGGTATTTTAGAATGGTCAAATTTAATGAGCTCAAACTGAATATTTTTCAATGAGAATACGTCTTCTGAAGAAAGCAAGACAAAAATACATATATTACAAAAAATGTCATTGACCCACAAATTTACCTCTCTTTCACGTGCTTCTGTAAGAGCGGCTTCTTTCTCTTTTTCAAGCTGTACCATAACATCATCAAAAAGCTTTTTACGGCCTTCCTCAATTTGTCTATGGATTTCATATTTAACCTCCACAGAGTTCAATTTCTCTTCAACATTTTTCCGAATTGCTTCTTCCACTCTCATTGCAGTTTCTTCTTCTAAAAGTTTAAGCTCTGCCTCTCTTTGGTGCCTAATCAAATGAAACATAGGAATAAACAGATATACATTGAACAACATTATTTACAGTTTAAAGATCACGCAAAGTATATCTTCATAGTTATCTCAGCCTCTTAATCAGCACTTCCTAGTTACTAACATTGTTCTACAATACAACGTACACAAAAAGTATAGCATCTTTTCCAACCAGTTCATTCATGACATCAGTTAGTGGTCCCTTTGCTACTAGGAAACAGTAATCACCATAAAAAAGTAGTTCATTGCCCGCAGGAGATACAATCTTATAGATCACATGTCATTGCGACTGACAAAAGTGCCCCATAAGAGCTATAGCATGCTTCTATCAAAAAAATGAAGTTCCAAATTATGCCTGCAGTACCTAAATAAAACACTGGGCATATGCAGAAGCAGACAATGCAGATAGCAAACACTGTCTGAAAATATATCATGAATTTCTACTGTTATAAGATTTCTTAAGAAATACATCATCTTATAATTTCTTTCGAAAAGTAAATTATGGTATTAGGATATAATTCAATTTTTCTTCATCATCAAGGTCTGCACCTCATCCCTACTAGGAGGAGCTTGTGTTACCAGTTGGTTGCTCATAGATTCAAGTGGATGACACATAACTTGGAAGTGTACCTTTATATTCATGCAGGAATATCATCCAATGCATAAAGAATAAATCCTCTTCTGCCTTAAAAACAACAGCTTTAAAAGACCTAAGTGAGTGGCAAATGTGTATAATTATACGACCTTTTGCTTTTGCCTTCTAACATCTTTGACCATGATCATAGCAAAAATGATATGAATTGGGGACTAACAATTGCCTGATTAAAAATACCCGAATCAATCACCCCATTCCCCTTCTTTTTGAACAGCACAAATTTGTTACAGAAAATGCTCCAAATGCAATGAGTTTAGAGGCTTAGACATAATCCAGAAGCTAACTGCTTGAAAGAGAATTGACTTGATTGCACATGAAGATAATGACTGATTAAAGAAAAGGCCCCCAAGAAACCGAGCTTGTTTTAACTTTTAAAGAAAAAGGGGGAAGATTTGAGCAATCTCACACAAAAGGTGCTCGCTTCTCTTCTTACCCAAGCAAGCCAGACCATGTACAATGCTGCTCACATTTTTAAACTAAGCATGTCAGCAGAAGCTGTATAATATATTAACACACAAGAGTGACTGTAATTTCATCTCACAAAACTAATTCTTCACAACTGGAGTTGATCTATACATCTTCGGAAGTTTTCTTCCATAAATTACCATCATTCTAGACAATGTTTCCCAAACCCCTCTTCTAGCAAGACTTATTGAATAACAAGAGCCAAACCATGGGTGGTCCAAATCCCGCCATATATATATGCCCCAATAAATATTAATTTACTACTTTCATGTGATTTATCCAACATGCAAAATAAGAGACACTGAGAGGCCTCATCATGTAAAATGACAGACTTAATAGGAAAAAGTCACAATTTATAAACTACTATATAACAACAAGCAGACTTGTAATCAGATGCGCAATATAAAGACAACAACCTTCAAATTTCTTTTCTATTTTTTCATCATTTGTAAAGATAATTAGCCAATTAACTTTTCATGCCAGTTGATAGCTTCATGATTTTGTATGTACATGTTAAAAACCAGTTTCATTTACACATGAGACGTACCAAATGCTGGGCAAAATAAACACTTAATAGCATACCTTTTCATTTCCTCTTCTCCCTTTTTCGATTTATTCACTACATTTTTTCGCTCTGCAGACCCAATACTTGAACTTCGAGACTTCTGCACAGGTGATTTTGAGGCACTCCTGCTTTTATGTCTTTTGTGTCTCTTTGCAGTCACAGAACGACTTCTGGCTCTCATAGGAGATATTGAACGACTTTCCCGCCTTCTAGGAGAAACCGAGCGACTTTTTCTCCTGTACAATGTAGGACAAAATTCGTATCAAAAGAATGAAAAATGTTTTCTTAAATGAAGAAATCCAACATGTGCAGCCCTTTCATATGATATTATTGTGTTCAGAAAAACAATATTGACCGTTAAAAAGACAACTTATTTCCCCAAATTTTCACTAATATGCTAATTAAATGACATTTCATGATCAATAACAACATTTTTTTACAAAAGGAAAACACAACTCAGCAGAATATTTAATTAAATGTCTCGTTGACATTGAACAGAGACAGCCAACAACATCATGAGGTTTAGCTGATCAGGTTACACATGCTCCCACCCCTCTTAAATTATCTTAATTTTTGATTAATATCTACATTCTCATAGAAGATTAAGACAATTCCTGACGGCAATTTCGCTTATATTTATATTTAATTTAACAATCTCACCTACAAGAATCTTTTGGGCTTCACATGCAAACAACAGGGAGCAGACTAATTTCCTAACATTTGACATCTATAAAAGACTTAAACCTTAGCCCCGAGAACAAATAGTAAAGAATGGGTGCAACTTGTTCAATCCCAACTTGCAGTCAGACTGGAACACTTGGAGTTCAGCAGAAACCAATCAGTAATAACAAAACAAAAATGACAATGGCAACATCTAGGGTCCAAATTTTAGTGAAACATGAAAAATGATTTCCCTGCTTCAACTTAGCTTCTAATGGAAGCATGCTTGATTACACATTAAGCAGCAAAAAAAAAAGACTACAACATCCATTTTCAAAAAATTATAATCAACTACAAACAAGTTTTTGATGAACAAGTAAAGCATTAATAACTAAATATGCCAGACATAATGCCAGCCTTACCCATCAGGCTTTGTTTTGGATTGTCTACAACTTCAGTGGTATATTTCTAGGGTGCTAAAATCCAAAGTATAAAGTGACTATTATGATTCAACATCATTGATAGAACCACGTGATTAAGAACATATCAGGATTAACTGGATCAATATCTTATCCTAACAGCTTAAGCCATGAGCATCTAGCTTATGCTGTTCGGAAGCAGATTCTTATCTACTTATTTTCACCCTCCAAAGAGTTTGAACCTGCCATTTAAATCCCTCCCAAAAAGGAATATGAGAACATGAAGGCGAATTAGACGTTAACGCTACAAATTACATTTTTATAATCTGGTCGAAAATTAACAAACACCAAAAACCTAATCCATCTAAAATAAATTTACTATTGAGTGCTAACATTAAAAAAAACACTTACTAACCAAAACCTACATATTTCACTCACTGATCAAAACACTTGGTTCGAGCAGCAACTAACGGAGTTCACAAACTTCAGAATTGGCTAATTTCTCTTTTAAAACATGAGTCCCACACACAAAGGAAACAAAAGCGACTGAGCATTTTTCACCAGACCATCAATCCCACCATAACTTGTCAAGACTACATTTTTTGCACTAACAGTTGGTGCAAGAAAGTAAAATATATAGAAGCTAGAAAGTATGAACCTGGAACGAGAGTAAGGGGAACGGCTACGGTCCCTGCGGCTTCGCCGACCATGTCGCCGGCTTACCGGCGACGGCGAATGCCTTCTCCGGTGGGACGGCGACCGCGAAGCCGACCGCCCCATCACCGGAAATTGTAGTGGAAGGGCCGAGATTGGCTCCACCTATTTGAAGATCAAAAGATGGGACGACTCGATTGAAGCCTTGTGGAAGGGTTTAAGGGGTGGAAGATGGTACTAATCTGTACATCTTGACCGTTCATCATAAACCCCTTGATGAATCTCGTTTGCCGCTGTCCGTCGGATTGAAGCGTCTATTTTTACTGGCCGTGTTTTTCTTTTTCTATACATATAAATGGTGTATAAAAGAGTTTTATTGTATTTTATTTTTGTACCAAAACTATATAATGTAAAGACCAAAATACAAATATCTATCTGTATATACTGCAAGGCTATGATATGAGTAAGAGAGTTCTGCTCTCTAGGGAGACAAACTTACAGTTACATTCATCCCATATAAAAAAAGAGATTTATTAAATATAAGAAAACATATTAGATGCAAAAATTTAAAGGGAAAAAAGTCAAAGCATTAATGCATTATCATTTGACTCCTTTGATTAGAGCTTTTTATGTTGATTGGTCAAAATATTTTTAGAAAATTAGAGGCTACACATCTCCTTTTTCGCTACAACAAGTGGATCAACATTGGAAAGAGAAATTTCTTTTACTTTAGGGATGTGGGAAGAATTTTTGTTGGGATCGCTATCAATTACATTTAGGAATTTTTTTTTGAAAATTTCATGATTTTTTCTTAATAATTTTATAATTTTGTATGATATTATGTGGAATTTTCATAAAATCTCAAAAAAAACCCGACTAGTGGCCATTAACGACAATGAAATTTTGGCCGGCTATAATAGATTTGGTTCAACTGATAGTCTGCTACCGTGTTAAACAGACCACCATTAGTCAAATTGGGTTATGTGCATTTCGTTACTAAGGCCAGAATCGGCAGCCCGATGGCCACTTTTTTTTTTTGTTTGAGAAAAGCTAGTCTATTCATAGTAAAAGTCATAAGATATCTATAAAAACAATGTATAAACAACCTGTTTGAAGAGGGCAAATATTACAACTAACAAGTGGATAAGAGTTATATTTACTAACATAGTAAAGAAAACCAAAATATAAGCACAAAAGTATCCAATCCAAACATCTGCATGCTAATCATCTAACAAATTTGGATAAACAATACAAACAAGTCAAAGAAGATGATCACCCCACAAACGGGGGGAAACGAAGAAATTAATGCAGGTGACCTTCAACGACGCTCCCTGTAGAACATCCCACCAAATTTTGGAGATCCAAAGCCATCGTCTAGAGGAGACAAGGCTCCAAGAAAAACGAAATAAGCCTTGAAATAGAATCTAGGAAAAGCAAATCAATAACTTTCAAATATGGAAGGATAAGGAGCATTGAGGGTTGGTCATCGTTTTTAACTAGGTTATATTGTAGATCCCACTTGTAAGAAGAGAACATGGAGAATTATTAAGAAGAAAAGACAAAATGCTTCATTAGAGGAAGAAAGGATGAGAGAGGGGGGAAATAGAGGCAAAAAAGTCAGAAAATAAGGGAGAAAGGAGGTAGAAGAGAGAGAGGAGGGAAGGGGTTGGCCAGGTGTTAGGGTTCTGGGCCATTCAAAATCTGTCCAAGGTTTTCCCAATCTCCACTTAGTTCTCTCTCTTTTTTTCTCTTTTTCTTTAGTCACTTTGCTCTTTAGGCATCCCCAAATATACAACAATGACTCATTACTCTCTTCTTTTTTTTGTAAATAGATTTTTAAAGTCTTCTTTTTATTAATTTTGGTTAGTTGAAAGTTTTATTTTTAATCACATGCCATTATTGAGCTCACCTTTTATTAATTAAGAGTAGATGTATCCAAATACATCAAAAAATTAACCAAAGCATCTTAGCATGTGTCAAGTAAACTTCACTCAAAAGTAAGGTTCTAGCTTTTCTCTTAAGACAGCAGATGTCCCTTGTACATATATCAGAATAAGGAGCATTGAGGGTGGTCATCGTTTTTAACTTGTTTATATTGTACATCCCATTTGTAAGAAAAGAACATGGAAAAATATTAAGAAGAAAAGACATAAGGCTTCATTAGGGGAAGAAAGGATGAGGAAAGGGGAAAATAGAGGCAAAAAAGTCGAAAATAAGGGAGAAAGGAGGTATACGTGAGAAGAGGGAAGGGTTGGCCAGGCGTTATGGTTCTGGGTCATCCAAAATCTGACCAAGGTTTTCCCACTAATTTGTTCTCTCTTTTTTTTTTCTTTTTTTCTTTAGTCACTTTGTTCTTTAGTCATTCCCAAATAAGCAACAATGACCCATTAGTTTTTTTTCCGAAAAGCTTAATAAAGATAGATAACAAATAACAATTTCTTTCCATATAATGTGTAACTTTTCTCATAATATCAATTTTGTCTTCAAAATTCATAATATTATTCATTCCTACACCTCGAGGAATTGCATACTCAACTTGTGCCTGCCCCAAAAAAGCTCGGTCAAAATTTATTCCAAGTAAATGTGCTTGAAAGAAACCAAAGCTAGCTATAACATTTCAGGGAAATTGTAGTCAGGGGGCGGAGCTATGAGTAGAAGGCAAGTCTCCCATTCAATAAGAACTCCATGTAAGTGTCTGCTGCCATATGTATGGGTTGGAGCTCACTCATATAAATTAATTAAAACCCATTAATTATGCTAGGCAAGATGTCGCGCTATTGGTGACCTATACTGAATAAATTTTAATTGTATAAATAAACTCTTATTAAATAATAAAATAGATAGTAATAATTTATTATAAATAAAAAGATGAATTATAATTATTTAATTTTTAATGAATTTTTTTCAATACAATTAGATATAATCTTATTAAGAAGTTAGAAATTGAGATTAATCAGGTTCGAATCAATGACCTTTTAATTTGAAAAACATTTTTATTATTTAAAAAAAATGAGGTTAGCGAGATTGGAACCCTTAACTCTATGTAAGTATTTTTATTATACTTTTAAAATTTTCTTGTATCATACTAGTATTGAGTTTCCATTTTATTAATAAAAGTAGATTTATGCAATTTTTTTATGAATGCTAGATCTAGTTGATAAATTTGTATAAAATAAAATACTTATGCATTGAAACTTTATATTTTTATTTAACAATATTATAAAGCCAATTATTCTCAAAAGAGCCAATCATTTATCAATATGTTTTCATTTAATAATATGTTATTTTATGTTTGTTGGCCAAGTCAACTCCATGGGTGACACCATATTGGCTAATTTAATAATTAACCCCTTAACTCATGTAATAACGCTACCAAAATATATTAATTTTCTTTTAGAATAGCTAAATCATATTTAAGTAATGTAAATCTTGTTTTTTTTATTAATTTTAAGTATCAAAAGAGCAATATATATTAATTTCATAAAAAAATTATTTACATAACTAAAAATTTAATAAGAATGACTCTAAGTTAACTCGACTCCATGCTTAAGGTATGTTGAGTTGAATCCGAATTTTGAGTTTTTAAATTGTTTTGTCCATATTTGAATTTTTAAAAATAATGAGTAGCATATGACTAACAGAAACGTTTACCACAAAAGCCTTTTTTTTCACCACATTTTACCACGTAAAAGAATTAGTTTAGGTGTTAGTGGTTTATTACAAGGTGCGAGTAGTTTTATTAAGCTTAAACTCGACTTATTTATCTTTTAATGTTATTCAAACCTATTAACTTATATTAATACCTGAGTTGACATATAATTTAATCGAGCCCAACTTCATTTTACATTTATAATATTCTGCTTTTGGCTATAATTTATGCAATTTTTTTTTCAGGAATGCTAGATCTAGTATATAAATTTGTATAAAATAAAATTCTTATGCATTGAAACTTTAAATTTTAAAAATAATTTTCATTTATTATTTTATTAAACAATGAGATAAAAGATAATTACATATATTTTAGAGATAATTTTTTATTTTGTAGATACATTTTCTTTTTCACTCATCTTAAATGATAAAAATATAATAACGTACATAGAGATATTAATTTTAAAGATATATACTAATAATATTTTATTTTATTTTATTTATATATTTTGATTGGCTGATTCTTCTATTCTCTATCTCAAGACTCTAGGGTTCTCATACAAGAGGATAAATTCTGATTGCTTAATTGTAACGACTCAGCCGAAAGTGTAAATTAATGATTATGTCATTTTTTGAAAGTGGTTAACCGAAGTTGAAGATATATAATTTATTCTCACTTATAAACAGGATCTTACCCAAGTAATTATTAAATGCGGTGCTAAGTTGAAGGATCTCACAATCCACATACCTTAGAAAATTTCGTCCTTGAAATTCTTATGTTTGGCCTATTGGTAGCCCCAGACCACAACCTTCTCTGGCCCGTAACCGGTAGCGTAGTCAACATCTTTAGTCCAGCTCACCATCTAATACAGAACAAAGTGACTTTGATACTATCTGTAACGACCCTTCCCTAAGTGCAAACTAACGGGTTATGTCATCTCTTCAAAAGTTGTTAACCAAATTAAAGATCTATAGTTCATTCTCACTTATAAATTGGATTTTAACCTAATATGTTTTAGATGTGTGACTAAGTTGAGGGATCTCACAATCCACCCACCTTCGAAAATTTCATCATCGAAATTCCTACACTTATCCGTTGCTAGCCCCATACCACGACCTTCTCTGGCCTGTGATGGCACTTACTAAAGAGCTTCTATTTTAGAATATTTCGAATGGCACTTACCAAAGAGCTTCGCTTTTGAAACTCTAGCTTTTCCACAAATACAAGAAAAAGAATAGGCCCTTGCTTCACCTTAATTGTTATTTGAACAAAAGGATCACAATAAACTTTTAGTCAAAGTGATGTCTTAGTCCGAGTGGGGATAGCGTGTAACACCCCAAATCCGGTTCACGCTCGTGAACCAAACCGGCATGTTACAGGCCCCGGTTAGGTCGGCTAACCCGAACCTAACTCATGTGGATCCAATCTCGGCGTCTTAAGATGAAGATACGATCCATCATGAATGAATAAATATACAAAATCCTAACATGGTACTACATGAATGACAAGCAATTCAAAATACACACCACTACAGTTACGATCAAATTCTGAAATCAAAACAGACCGGGTCTCCCCTAAAAATGCAATTAGGGTCCACCCTGTCAAAATAATATATATACAAATATATCACATATATACGTATAGCAACGATAGCATTCACACATACTTCTAATCTATTATATTCATCATTCTCTGAACTTTGGGTCCTAACCCCACTTTTGCTGCGCTACTCTGACCATTTCATTTCATGTCATTGTCATGCATCAAACATTTAATCATGTCATTCACAATATAATAACATAATAATGCAATATTAAACATTCAGAAATCTAACATGTGTGTGTGCACAAGACCTCATTGCTCCTCCGTCCAAGCTGGCGCATCCATCTCGTGCTTATCACCTACATATATATAAGAAAAACGTCAGTAACAAGCGTTACTGGTCCGGAAAAATAAAATAACTATAACAAACTGGCTATGAGAGCAAACTCTCATCTGAAAGCAAACATATACTTCCTCAAGAACACTCTGAAGGGCACTACTGAGGAGCCACTGGGCTGCAGACCCGGTAGCATCCCGAACTTACTGCTGCTGGTACTGTGCTACTCTCAGCACTTCTTTTTCAGTACTTCTCGTGAAACTTTATCCTAAGCCCTCTCCTTACCTCCATATTTCTCCTGGCCTTGAGCACGAAGGCCGAGTACTCTCAGGCAGTCGCCTTTAGTACCCTTTGAACCACAAGTCCGGACATGCGCTGTACTAAACAGTACCCGTAAACCTCCACGTTCTCCGGGTGTGAGGAACTCAAACGCGGAGTTGTCAGGATCCCTCGGGAATGGAACAGTCCGCTGGCACTAATCCAGAGCCCGCTTTGACTGTCACGGCATCCTCTGCATGGTACGTGCAGTCGGTTTCTCCATCTCTCGTCTCACTGAAAACTCGATAAAACTATATATATAGGCCTGGGAAGGGATTCATATAATAGGCCCGAAGGCAACTTGTGGTGGATCTTGTTTTCGAAATCATCCTCGAGGGATCTCATCCTCGAGGGGTTATTAATCCGGAAATATTCGATTAAATGGCCCGAGTTAAGTGGGATCCAATAAAACGCCACTTAACCCGCCCTGCAAATAATAAAATAAACATACAATGGAAGAGCGTAAAACAAGACGAGTCCTAAACGGACCTGGTAGAAGCTCCAAGCGTGTCATCGCGCCTAGGCGGCGAGCTCCTACTCCGTACCTACACATCAAAACTAAATACTAACGCCCGCTAACTAAATGATGCATCAAACTCAATAACATCAAAATCACAATGCAAGCATCCATCAACATAACAATCAGAAAATCATAAAAATTAATTAATCCTAACTCATCCTATTCATACTAATTTTATTACGTTTTTCTAACTTCTGTCGTGATCCATTATCATGATCCAACTCGATCTATCTCATTAGATCACCTACCTTCATCCATTCAAATCATGCATGTAACTTATCATTTTATCCCTAATTAGTCATTAATCACATCATGCGACTCATCGTTTCATCCATAATTAAGTATTAATCATATCAATAAACCAACCCTAGCATGCTGTACTAACAATCATCATCCATCTTAAATAAATCACTCGGAGGTAATTATACCTCACGTCGTCGGCAATCGGCGACGGCTAGGGTTCCGTCGCGCATCTCGGAGCTCAAATTCGGCGCTCATCGGCGTCCGAAGCTCGATCGGGCTCCACTGGGTGAGCCCCGCGGAAGATCCGGTGAATTCCAGCGAATTCCAGAAATTCCGATTTTCCGGCGGTTTTCCGGCAGCTACTGGCGGTTTTCCGGCGACTTCCGGTGGTTTTCCGGCGACAATCGCCGGCGGCGTCTACTAGCTGGATAGGGGTCATATAGGGTACCCTCGGAACCGGCTCGGCGAGCCCGACTCATCTACGACGTCGACGTGGCCAACGGAGGCGGCGGCTCGCCGGAAAACGGCTAAAACAGAGCCGGCGGCGATGGGTCGCTAGATCCGGCCGGCCACGGTGGCGACGGCCTCCGTTCCAGTCGGGGAAGGCAGCTGAGGGGTCGAGGACGTCGAGCCGACCACCTGATCGTGGTGGCGACGGTCGGCGGCGGCGCGATCGGCGACGCGACCAAAACCTTGCCGCGGCGCTACGCACGGCGATTCCGGCGTCACGGCGGCCCGATTGGGGCCGGACTTGGTCGGGGCAGCATGGCGACGGCGTCGCCGAGCTGGGCGGCGTCGGTCGACGGCCGGGCGGCGCCGACAGCGGCGGCGGTGGCGCGCGAACAGGGGCGGCGCGGCATGGTTTGGGGAAGAAAAGGTCGGGGAAGAGGAAGAAAAGGGCTGGTGGCAATTTCGTAAATAATACTTGACTCGTCTCCGGCTCGAGTCAAGTATAATAACTAAGTCGTATTAAATCCTAAAAAAATTCATAAAAATCGGGAAAAATCCCGTAAAATCAAACAACACCAAAACATCATAATGATATGCTCTAGAACTATCAACCCACCCAGAATGCCCGAACGCGTCCTAACGCGGTAAACGACCTAATACTAATTCTACGATCCACTATATATAAAAATAATAAAAAAAATCACTGGCATACTCTCATATATCTGATAACTCATTCTGTTCTGCTGTGTTCATGACGTTATCATCATATACTTGGGTACGCATGACCCTCATAGCTCATACACGCGACCGGCGTCGGCTCGGTACACGTGTCCTGAAACTGACTCAACTCGAAAAAATAACGGTCGACCCGACCGGTTCTGAATATAAAACCCTAACTCGAATCGTGGGTTTTACATAGCGGGGATAACATTTCTCTTCTGGAACTCACTAGAGGCTCGGGAAACAAAGAGAAGATGTGTACGAACGAGATATCCAGCAACAAGAAGAAGGAAAAGGATTGAATAGAGTAACTCCCGAACATTTGGTGATCTCAGATGTGTCCATATTAATAGAGCGGGTGACTCATTATTTCGATGAATGATTTCTTCGTACAGAAGAAGATTCTGTAAACACTTACTCGACATCTCACTTATCTAATTCCTTTGTGGAATCGGTCGTGACCAAGAAATTACTGGTTTCGCTTAGTGTGCTGGTAATACCCTACTTATCAATTTATCCGGTAAACTACTTGGGGCTCACGTAGCCCATGCTAGATTAATCGTATTCTGGGCCGGAGCAATGAACCTATTCGCCTGGGCCTGGTCACTGCGACCACCTTTGTGAGGAGGCACCCCTTCTATCGAAGGTATGGGGCTATTTTGCCAAGTTCCTTAGAGAGAGTTGTCTCGCACCCCTAGGTCTTCTCTACTTAACCCAAAGTACAAACTAACTTCAAAAGTAGTTAATCTGAAGTTAAAAAATCTATATTTCATTTTCACTTATTAACATGATCTTACCCTACCAGTTATTAGATATATGACTAAATTGAAAGATCTCACATTAATATATTTTTTTGCATTCCATATTTGTTAGAAAAATATCAATTAGAATGTTATTTTCATAGAAATATTGTGCAAGAATTACGTTGTTGATATTTATGATGGAGACTCTAGAGTTTTCATGGAAGGTAAAAATCTATCACAGGTAAATGTGAACGAAGGTTGTACCTTTGGGCATGATATTGTTGATATTCTTTTATTAATCCTGTTCGTGAAAAAAATTTAGTACATGAACCAAGTCATTCAATAGTCATGGCTAGCGAAGCAAAATAAAACAATTAAATAGAATAGAGTAATATCAGACATGCATAAATCGGAGACTAATTAAGTACTCGTACCAATATCTGATTAAAAGGATGGAATAGCCTGCGAATTAGAAGATGGTGTCGTCGGTAAAATCTATTTACAAAGAGAGATTGTGAAAGAATTTTGTCTCTAATGAGTGAACAACAAAAAAAATTCACGAGAAAGCAAGGAAAAAAAGAAGATGAGTAGCAAAAGAAGAAGACGCATACCATCAACAAAAAGGACGTGTAAATGTAAAGCTGAGGACAGAAGGTGAAAAAATGGAGAACGAAGGAATAGAAGAAGGGCTACGAAGAGTAGCAGAATCTCGTTTTTTTTTTGTAAATAGATTTTTAAAGTCTTTTTTTAATTAATTCTGGTTAGTTGTCTTATATTTAATCACAAGCCTTTATTAAGTTCACCTTTTATTAATTAAGAGTAGATGTATCCAAATACATTAAAAAATTAACCAAAGCATCTTAGCATTTGTCAAGTAAACTTCACTCAAAAGTAAGGTTCTAGCTTTTCTCTTAAGACACCAGATGTCCCTCGTACATATATCGGAGTAAGTTGAATTAGCTCAAACGGAAGAACGAGCTCAAAATTTGGCCTCTTCAAACCAAATCTACTTTTCTTTCTCAACGTTACAAATGTCCCAGAATAGAGAAAATATGTAGTAGAACATTACTAACGAAATCGACGTTATCCGTCAAATACATTTCAATTAGCATACATGCTTGTTAGGATTTTAACACACAAAATCCTAAAACTCAATGTTGTGTGTTTTGACAAGGCAAACCAATAAAGGATAAAAGATAGATCACACACAAAACTTGTAACACCCCGTTTCGGCTCACCCGTGAACCGACCCGGAAATTTCACCGGCGACCGAACCATTCGCTAATCTACTGGGTTCGGTTAAGCCGACCCGGATCTGCCCTTGCCGTCTCAAGATGGAGATGCAAACATGAAATACATGAATAGGAATAATTGGGTTCTAACGTGGTCCTACATGCATGCTATGATGTACAAGCAAAAACAAGATAAAACAAAAAATGAGAAACCAAAAGAAAATATATACTACTACGTAAAAATGGATAGAATTTCCTCTAAAAGTGCAATAAGAGCCAACCTGTTCACAACAAAGGTATATAAATATTGTAACACCCCAAATCCGGTTCACTCTCGTGAACCGAACCGGCATGTTACTGGCCCCGGTTAGGTCCGCTAACCCAAACCTACTCATGCGGATCCAATCTCGGCGTCTTAAGATGAAGATACGATCTATCATGAATGAATAAATGCGCAAAATCCTAACATGGTACTACACGAATGACATGCAAATTAAATTTCACACCATCATAATTATGATCAAAAATTCTGAAATAAACATACAGGGTCTCCCCTAAAAGTGCAATTATGGGCCCACCCTGTCAAAATAATATATATATATATATATATATATATATATATACTATACATGCATCCATGATTTCATTCACATAAAATCTAACATCTCATGAATTCATTCTGAAGCTGGGGTTTCAACCCACCACGATTCCACTGCGCATCTCTAGTCGTGTTCACATTCTATCATGTCTCATGCATTTGAACATGTCATTCATAATATAATAATATAACAACACAATATTAAACATTCAAAAATCTAACATGTGTGTGTGCAGAAGACCTCATTGCTCCTCCGTCCTGGCCGGCCCATCCGTCTCGTGCTTATCACCTACATATATATAAGAAAAACGTCAGTAACAAGCGTTACTGGTCCGGAAAATAAAATAACTATAACAAACTGGCTATGAGAGCAAACTCTCATATCAAAGCAAACATCATACTCCACGTGAACACTCTGAAGGGCACTACTGAGGAGCCACTGGGCTGCAGACCCGGTAGCATCCCGAACTTACTGCTCTGCTGCTGGTACTGTGCTACTCTCAGCACTTCTTTTCAGTACTTCTCGTGAAACTTTATCCTAAGCCCTCTCCGAACCTCCATATCTCTCCTGGCCTTGAGCACGAAGGCCGAGTACTCTCAGGCAGTCGCCTTTAGTACCCTTTGAACCACAAGTCCGGACATGCGCTGTACTAAACAGTACCCGTAAACCTCCACGTTCTCCGGGTGTGAGGAACTCAAACGCGGAGTTGTCAGGATCCCTCGGGAATGGAACAGTCCGCTGGCACTAATCCAGAGCCCGCTTTGACTGTCACGGCATCCTCTGCATGGTACGTGCAGTCGGTTTCTCCATCTCTCGTCTCACTGAAAACTCGATAAAACTATATATATAGGCCTGGGAAGGGATTCATATAATAGGCCCGAAGGCAACTTGTGGTGGATCTTGTTTTCGAAATCATCCTCGAGGGATCTCATCCTCGAGGGGTTATTAATCCGGAAATATTCGATTAAATGGCCCGAGTTAAGTGGGATCCAATAAAACACCACTTAACCCGTCCTGCAAATAATAAAATAAACATACAATGGAAGAGCGTAAAACAAGACGAGTCCTAAACGGACCTGGTAGAAGCTCCAAGCGTGTCATCGCGCCTAGGCGGCGAGCTCCTACTCCGTACCTACACATCAAAACTAAATACTAACGCCCGCTAACTAAATGATGCATCAAACTCAACACACATCAATCACAATTCAATCATCAACAATCCAGCAACAGTTAAATAATCATGAATTTAAATAATTCTAACTCATCCTAGTCATACCAATTTTATTGTGTTTTTCTAACTTCTGTCGTGATCCATTATCATGATCCAACTCGATCTATCTCATTAGATCACCTACATTCACCCATCCAAATCATGCATGTAACTTATCATTTTATCCCTAATTAGTCATTAATCACATCATGCGACTCATTGTTTCATCCATCATTAAACATTAATCACATCACTAATCATAAATATGAAAATAATTCTACTCATCCTATTCCTACCAATTTTATTGTATTTTTCCTAAGTTACATTACTCGATTATCCTGCTCAATCTACTTACTTCATTAAATCACTTAACCTCCATTCACTATCAATCACATCATAAATCCTAGCATGCTGTGCTAACAATCATTATCAACTTTAAATAATCAAGTCGGAGGTAATTATACCTCACGTCGTCGGCAATCGGCGACGGTTAGGGTTCCGTCGCGCGCCTCGAAGCTCGAACTCGGCGCTCCTCGGCGTCCGAAGCTCGATCGGGCTCCACCGGGTGAGCCCCGCGGAAGATCCGGTGAATTCCGGCGAATTCCAGAAATTCCGATTTCCGGCGGTTTCCCGGCAGTTGCGGGCGGTTTTCCGGCGACTTCCGGTGGTTTTCCGGCGACTATTGCCGGTGGCGTCTACTAGACCGGAAAGGGGTCGTGTTGGGTACCCTCGGAACCGGCTCGGCGAGCCCGACTCATCTACGAGGTCGACGCGGCCAACGGAGGTGGCGGCTCGCCGGAAAATCCCTAAAACAGAGCGGCGGCGTGGTGGTGTGGAGATCCGGCCGGGATGGGCGGCGCTGGCCACCGTTCCGGTCGGGGAGGGTCACTGGGTGGTCGCTCGTGCCGAGGCGACCACCTGATCATGGCGGCGATGGTCGCCGGCGGCGAAATCGACGGCGCGACCAAAAGTTGGCCGCGGCGCTATGCACGACGATTCCGGCGTCACGGCGGCCCGATTGGGGCCGGACTTGGTCGGGGCAGCATGGCGACGGCGTCGCCGAGCTGGGCGGCGTCGGTCGACGGCCGGGCGGCGCCGACAGCGGCGGCGGTGGCGCGCGAACGGGGCGGCGCGGCACGAGGGTTTGGGCGTGAGGGAGAAAACGTCGGGGTTGTGTGTGGTGGCAAACTCGTAAATAATACTTGACTCGTCTCCGGCTCGAGTCAAGTATCATAACTAACTCGTATTAAATCCTAAAAAATTTCATAAAAATCGGGAAAAATCCCGTAAAATCAAACAACACCAAAAAAATTATAATGACATGCTCTAGAACTATCAACCCACCCAAACTGCCCGAACGCGTCCTAACGCGGTAAACGGCCTAATATTAATTCTACGATCCACTATATATAAAAGTAATAAAAAAAATGACTGGCATACTCTCATATATCTGATAACTCATTCTGTTCTGCTGTATTCATGACGTTATCATCATATATTTGGGTACGCATGACCCTCATAGCTCATACACGAGACCGGCATCGGCTCGGTACACGTGTCCTGAAACTGACTCAACTCGAAAAATAACGGTCGACCCGACCGGTTCTGAATATAAAACCCTAACTCGAATCGTGGGTTTTACAAAATATCTATAGTCGATTTTTATTAATAAATATTAGATGTGAGACTAGTTTTAAATTATTATAATCTACCCAACTTAAGAGATTCCATTATTAGAATTCTTATCTTTAGCTCGTTGTTATCTTGCTAACCGCCTAGTCCACGACTAGTCCAACTTAACATCCTAAACCATGGTTGCAAAAATCGAATCGGAATCGGAATTGATTTTTGAGAAGTCATTGAATCAGATCGAATCAGTCTAAATCGGTCAGGAATCAGTTCAGTTGAATTGGTCTAAATCAATCTTCTATAAAAATTTCAACTTAGTCAAAATTAGTGGATTATTAGTTATAAAATATCCATTCTGTGTATTATATTTTATAATATTTTATAATATTTTTAGATTTTTTAATTATTTAGAATTAATTATTAGTTTTTTACTCGAGTTGGGATTAAGTCAACTTTTAATTACAAAAAATGCCACCCTACTTTTCTTGCCCCCCCTACCCCCCTGTCTCTCCTCGACGCCACCCCATCCCCCTCGCCTCGCCCCGTTGGCCTAGCCCTATCCCTGTCCCCATCACCCCTCCCCGCCCTGCCGCCCCAGTCGTCGCCCTCGCCACCTTGCCCGTCACCTCCCGTAGCCCCCCTCCCCGCTCCCCGGCCAGAATCGGCTCAAATCGGTCGATTCAGAGACCAATTTAGCCAACACCGATTCATCAGTATTTTTTGACATACATCACTTCCGATCCGATTGCAATCGAAGCCAATTTTCAGAGTGGAATCAACCGATTTTTGCAACCCAATCCTATATATAAAATCAAATTAACCTTAATACTATCTATAATAACCTGGCTCAATTATAAATTAATGGGTCTAAATTATTTATCAAAAGCTTACCCGAAATTTGGACGCTAATGGGAGCTTGATGGAGCTGATCACCGTTAACGGGCGAATACCCGCCAAAAAAGTCGGTTGGACGTGGCCTCTTTAGCCAACACCGATTCATCGTATTTTTTGACATACATCACTTCCGATCCGATTTTAAATCGGCCAATTTCGAGT